>JBBPBX010032584.1:0-33792 GCA_038048925.1 Garcialebias charrua
GAGAGCATGCAGCTTAGCACTTTGAGATTTTCATTAATGAAAAGTGCGTTATAAATTGAATTCATTATTATTATTATTATGCGGTAAAATTCTATTGTCATGCGCCAAGGTAACCCCCCTCCCACCACCTGCCACCACCCCCTCCACCTCATGTAAATTTCCGCCGGGATGATGACTTCAGGTGCCGTAATGACGCATCTACTGCGTAACTCGATTCTATGCTTTTCAACGGAGCGCGTTCGTAAGTCCGGATTGCTGTAAGTCGAGGGCGTTGTACGTCGAGGACTCCCTGTATAATCCTGCGTTGGAGCAGAGGTTTGTCACAGGATGCCACCGCTGACTTACTGAGCCTGGTCGGTGCGTTGGTTCAGGTTTCTGGAGATTCAGACTTTACTCAACTCAGCGTGAGTCAGATTTGCTCTTTGAGCTTTAAAGCGCTCCGCCCACTATTAAAACATGATTGATAACTTTAATAATATTATCTGGACTGGTCTCTCTTGAACCATCTACAGTATCATAATGAGTCTCACTTTTACGACAACGTTAGACGTTCTGCATGTAACTGGAGTTGCACAAGAAAACACGGATTTTGTGTTGAACACGATTTCAGGTCATGTTGCCCCCGAGTTAGCAGGCGAGTGTTTCATTTACAGGTGTAGGTGATGTTCAGGGCTGAAAGGGGAAAAGGACGAGGTGGGTATTGAGATTATTTTTGGTTTGATGAGACAATGACGCTCATTTTCTGATATGGTTTTCTTACAGTTTGTGGTTGTAGATGGAGCCCGATAGGAGGAAGAGGTGAGGTCCAGGTTTCCCACAGGGAATCCAGAGGAGGTGAGTATTGAAGAGAGGAGCAGGTTGTTGATATTTGGTTGTTGCTGATCCAGACTGATGATTGAATGGTTGAAGGGACAAGATGAAGTGACAAGGAATGAGGAAGTCTTAGAAGACTCGAGGGAACAGGACTTGGAAGTCGCTGGAGAAGATAGTAAAACTGTTTAGTTTATTTACCATGGAGGTATTGTAATGTCCCAGCACTGGAGGAACCTCTGGTTGGAGCTCTGCAGAGCAGTCCTCCAAATCAGGTGCAGGTGTGGAGAGTGAGTGAGTGTGGGCGGAAACCTGGGAGTCCCACAGTGTTTGACTAAACAAAATTCAACCATGATGAACAAAATGAGGAAATTAAAGAAGACCTGCAGGGAAAAAGGCAATGAAGATCTAAGAACGTCAGAATAAAAACTCTTTGAACCAAAGTTGAAGCAAGTTCTTTGAATATTTGCACAACTTACTAGAACTCTCTTCTTCCACCTGCGTAATATCGCTAAAATGAGAAACATCTAAAAAGGATGCCGAAAAACTGGTTCATGCATTTGTCACATCTAGACTGGACTATTGCAATGGTTTGTTATCTGGGTGTCCAAATAGTTCTTTAAAAAGTCTCCAGTTGATCCAACATGCTGCTGCCAGAGTCTTAACTGGAGTTAGTGGGAGAGATCATATTTCTCCAGTTTTAGCTTCTCTCCACTGGCTCCCTGTCAAATCCAGAATCAAATTCAAAATCTTACTTCTAACCTACAAAGCTCTCAACAACCTAGCTCCATCTTATATTACAGATCTTATTGTTCCATATTTTCCTAACAGAGCACTTTGCTCTCAGACTGCAGGTTTACTTGTGGTTCCTAGAGTTTCCAAAAGCAGAATGGGAGGCAGATCTTTCAGTTCTCAGGCTCCTCTCTTGTGGAACCAACTTCCAGTTTCTGTCCATGAGGCTGACACATTGTCCAGTTTGAAGACTTTCCTTTTTGATAAATCCTATAGTTAGGGTTGGCGTGTTATGGCGCTTTAGGATTAGACTAGTGGAGGACAAATTGACCTCATTTCCTTAAATTAATTCTTAAAATTTAATTTTCATTTTATACTAGTTCTAGCTTAATATGTGATTCTTGATCTGCCATTGTGTATCTGTTCCTACCGAACCGTTCGAAGCAGATGGCCGATTGTCCTGAGTCTGGTTCTGCCAAAGGTTTCTTCCTCATGAAGGAGTTTTTCTTTTCCACTGTCGCCTTCATGCTTGTTCAAGATGAGAGTTCTGTGATGGAGTTAAACTCAAAGCAGTCTGCTCTTCAGATAAATAATGTTAAATTATTATTTTTATGTATATTCATGTTTCTGTTCAGTGCCCTGAGATTACTTCTGTTGTGAGTTGGTGCTAAAGAAATAAACTGAACTGAATAACTTGTTTGATGGAAAGCAACAACTGACGAATGAGGCGTTGAAGTAAAGAGTTGTTGCTATTTACTATTTACATCGTCGCACAGATGTTCACCTACTGACTATTAACAGGACCATACACAAAACTGAAATAAACTGGTTTATAATAACTGGATGAAAACTAATCCCCACCGTTTGATGTATTGGTATTTTTATGGTGAACTGATGCCATGAAATAAACCCGCTGAATCTAAGCTTAACTGTGAACATGAACGGACGTCTCTGATGGATCGGGTCGTCTAATTTTAGAGCGGACTGCCAATAATGCTGAAAAGCCTCTTTAGTTTTTAGATCTGCTGAATAAACAAGAAGAAAAAGACAAACTACAAAATAATGTTCAGTCTGGTGCAGAAAAACACTCGTCCTGCACAATAAGGACAACCTCAGTGTCAATAATCACACACTGTGTTCACGATCTCATTCTTTCAGTCACTACCCAGAGCTCGTGACCATGGGTGAGGAACGTAGACCGACCGGTAAACAGAGAGCTTTGACTTACAGCTCAGCTCCTGCTTCACCACAATGGACCGGCACAGAGTGCGCAATACTGCAGATGCTGCACCAATCTGTATGTCGATCTCACGCTCCATTCTTCCCTCACTTGTGAACAAAACCTGAAGATACTTGAACTCCTCCACTTGAGGCAGAAGCTCACCCTCGAACGAAGAGATCAATCCAGCCTTTTCCAACCGAGGACCATGGCCTCAGATTTGGAGGTGATGATTCTCATCTGAGCCGCTTCACACTCGGCTGCGAACCGCTCCAGTGAGAGCTGAAGATCACGACACAATGACACCAACAGGACCACATCATCAGAGTCAGAGTTTCTTTATTGTCATTTGCACCACATGTGGTACATGTGATGAAATGAGATTATGTACACAGGGTCCCAGTTACATCCAACAATAAAATGTAAGAGAAAAACAGTAATAACATCTAAGATATGAACTAAGAAAACATAATCTAAAAATACACTAGGCACTAATATCATAAAAAAACATTACCGGTACTTCAAACAGCAGCACAAACAAGAGTCTGTATGAGAAGATGAACACAGCAACATGATGTGATATTTCACAGTGATTATTCTGGTTAGAGATTCATGAGTGTAACAGCCTCAGGGTAGAAGCTGTTCCTCAGTCTACGCAGGGGTAGGGAACCTTTTTGGCTGAGAGAGCCATAAACGCCGCATATTTTAAAACGTAATTCCGTGAGAGCCGTACAATATTTTTTTAAACTGAAAACAAGTAAATGTGTACATTTTATGAAGCCCAACACTTTTAAAGTACAATAAGTCTCTGAATGCTTTTTAATAACATTGTTATGCTGTTGTTAACAGTGATAAATAAAGCATTTCTTACCATTAATGTGACTTCTGGTGCTGCATGGTTTTGCTGATGGCCTTGTAGTCTGGTTGATATGTAGTGAGGTTAAGCTTCATGCAGGCGTTGAGACTTCCATCCGTTAAACGTGATCGTAGGTTGGTCTTAATGTTCTTTAGATGTGAGAAAGACTGCTCACATGCATATGTAGAGCCAAACATGGTCAGTACAGCAATACTCACACGCTGCAGTGTGTGGTATGTGACGGGCAGCGCATTCCAAGTTTTGACAATCAGCTGGTCAGCGAGTTGAAGTTTTTTCATTTCTCCCCACTTGTGTTGGCTCGCCAACTCTGCTTGCTGTCGTGCAAGTCTTTCCAAATCTTCATTCAGTGACTTGAACTTGTTCACCCACATGTCTGAGGCCTTCAGGTCAGCAGCTTGTAGCTCAAACTCTCTGATGGAGACACCGGGGATGTAACTTATGTCGGTGCTGTCCACTGCACACTCGTGTGGATGGGTGATGAACTTAAAAAGACGAGTGCGCTCACGAAATTCTCCAAAGCGCGCTTTGAATGACTGCAGGAGATTAGATGTGAAGCCTGCTAGTTTCTGAAGATCAAGATGTTGAGCAGGGTCACTTGCTGTGCATGCATCTTTAAACTCTCCCAGTTTTTCAAAGTGGAGTAAACGACCTGTTTCAATGTCAGTGATGAAGAGTTGCAACTTGTTTTCAAATGAAAACACTGCTTGTTGAAGAGATAAGACTGTATTTCCAACACCTTGCATTTTCACATTGAGCTGGTTCAGATGTGCAGTCATGTCCACGAGATAGTAGAACTTCAGGAGCCACTCAGTGTCAGCGAACTCAGGATGCACAATGTTTTTCATTTCAAGAAAAGTCCGGATTTCGCTCAGACAAGCTGCAAAACGGCTGAGCACTTTCCCTCTTGACAACCAGCGCACATTGCTGTGCAGGAGCAGACCAGGATAATTACTCCCAACTTCTTCCAGCAGTGCTTTAAACTGGCGATCATTTAAAGCTCGGGCAACAATAAAGTTGACCACCTGAATGACCAGCGACATCACCTCACCAAGCTGCTCGCCACAGATCTGAGCACAAAGCGCCTCCTGATGTAGGATGCAGTGAAAACTTAAGATGGGTCTCTCTTCATGTTCACGAAGCAGTGCTACAAATCCTTTGTTTTTCCCCACCATGCACGGAGCACCATCAGTACACACTGAAATAAGTTTGTCCATCTGTAGATATTTTTCTTTCGTGAACTCAGTGAAAGTTTTTAATAAATCCTCCCCTCTTGTTGTCCCTTTCAGAGGCAAAACAGCAAGACTTTCCTCACATAGTGTGTCATGGCATGTCTTGCAATCACACTGAACTGGGATATATGGCTTACATCTGTTGACTCATCCAAAGCGAGAGAAAAGAAAGTAGCTGCGTTTATATCCGTCACTTGTGTTGCCTCAATTTGATTTGCCATCATGATGGTACGATCGTGAACAGTTCTTGCTGACAGAGGCATGTCTTTTATTCGTTTAATTATCTTGTCTTTCTCCGAAAAGTTGTCAAAAAGTTCATTGGCAACATCAAGCATGAATGTTTTGGCGTACTCACCATCTGTGAATGGCTTCCCGTTTCTCACAATGGCTAAAGCACCAGCAAAACTAGCTGAATTCCAGTCACCTTGTTGAGTCCAAACACGGAGGTGCTGCTGACCTGCTTGCACTCTGCCCAGTATCTTCACGTGCTTTTTACCTGCTGTACCCCACAGGATATTTTGAAGCAAAGGCAGCATGGCGTGTGTCAAAGTGCCGCTTTATATTTGAGCGTTTCATCGAGGCAATTTTATCATTGCATATCAGACACACTGCAGACCCTGCTCTCTCCACAAAAGCAAATTGCTCTGTCCATTCTGGCTGAAAAGTACGATAATCCTCGTCTCGTTTTCGTTTAGCCGCCATCTTCATCACACGGGTTTCCACAACTAGCTAAGCTAGCTGCTAGGAGGGATGTTTACTTCCTGATCACGTCTCCTCCCGTGTCCGTGAATCATCATCCGATGGACCTTACCAAGCTCCGCCCAGAAACGCCCCCTAAGCTCCAACATGGCTGCACGTCTCCCAAGCGCAGCTTTGGTGTCAATGGAAAACATGGCGTCGACTGACTGCAGGGTATTTTTGAGTCGAATAGTGTATCATTTCTGCCAGATTCCAACAAAATATCAGCCATGACAATGGACAGGGGAACCAACAAGTTCATGTTATTTTTTTTTTGGACGTTATCAAGTTGTTTGATCCACGCGATGCCTCCAAACAGCGTGCGCGTCACCGCTAATGCTACCGTCTGATGGGGAAAACATCAGCTCCTCACACGCTCAGGCTCAGCATTATTACAGCTGTGGACAGGATCACTGATGCCTATTGTTCTGCAAGGCTGGGTAAGTCAGGCATTCATGGTTTTGAGGGTTACTTTTGAAATCAGCGATTTCTATTGTTGGCAAAAGTTTGTGTGCCTTGGTCGCAAAGCTAATGCTAACTGTAATCTCCATTCATTCCTTAAGTGGTTGGTTAGCCGTTGCTGCTTTAGCTGCTAAACACGCCGACAGCGACTTTTGTGAGGGCTAACGAGCTCAGCCGTCCGGTGTGTTAGTTAAAATCCAGCCTTCGTGTCACGATTTTGTGCAGTTTTAGGTGAAATCGACAGTAGAGCTCGTTGTGTTAGCTAGCTCATGTGGCGTTAGCAGAGCTGTTTCTTCCCAACTTCCAGGACGTTCAGTGAACTGTGGCTTTCTCTCATCGTGACCGCGTGTTGTTAACTAGCAGGTTTCAAAAGCAGGTCAACCCTTCTCTGCTGGTGAAAGAAATAATTGTTCAGTTTTGTGGTCGTGCACAAGCTTTGATCCAAGCAAGGCATTCAGTTTCACATATAGGGAAACGGTGAATTTTACTTCCACAAATACGGTCAGGGTACCTGACATCTCCTGTACAGATACCCCACTGACGGTGGAGGAGCATTTTTCCAGCCCTGACGCAGAAAAAATCTGCACGTATGCTAGCTAGCAATGTAAGTAGCATGTGGTGCCGGTCTCACAAACGCTACCGTAGCGTTTGTTTTGTGAGACCGGCACGCACGTGGAAGCTGCGCTGTGACGTGTTATGGGTATTAGCCAATGAAACGCGGCCCTGTGGGCGGAGCTTGGTAAGGTCCATTGGCTCCAATCAGCGCCAGTCACCCGCGGACAGCTGTGATTGGCTCCAGTCGGCGCCAGTCACCCACGGACAGCTGTGATTGGCTCCAGCCACTCGCGGCCATGTTTTATATTTTTATCGGCTTTAAAAAATATATATTATTAAAGATTTGTCTGAGAGCCATATGCAGCCATCAAAAGAGCCATAGGTTCCCGACCCCTGGTCTAGTGGTTCTACACTTAATGCTCCTCAACCTCCGTCCTGAGGGGAGTGAGGCAAAAAGTGTGTGTGCTGGGTGAGTGGGGTCCTTCATGATGCAGGTGGGCCTCTTCCTGCATCTGGAGGTGTAAATGTCTGTGATGGTGGGGAGACTGACTCCAACATCTTCTGTGCAGCCTTCACCACTCTCTGCAGAGCTTTTCTTTCTGCAGCTGTGCAGCCTCCATGCCACACGTTGATGCTGGAGCAAAGGATGCTCTCCACTGCACACCTGTAGAAGGAGGTGAGGACTGGGCTTCATCTGCAAGGAGCAGAGACGGAATCCTGAGGCCACCGAACCAGACTCCCTCCTCCCCCTGGCTGCACCAAGGAATTCTGTCCATAAAAGTTTTGAACAGAATCTGTGACAACAAGCAGCCTTGGCAGAGTCTCACTCCCACCCTGAAGGGGTCCATCTTACTACCGGCAAGGTGAACCAAACTCTCACGCCGCATGTAGAGGGGCCGAACAGCTTGTAGCAACAGGTCCCCAATCCCATACTCACGGAGCACCTCCCCACAGTGTACCTCGAGGAACACGGTCCAAACCCTTCTCCAAGTCCACAGAACACATATAGACTGGATGGACAAACTCCCATGACCCCTTGAGGACCCTAATGAGAGTAAAGGGCTGGTCCAGTGTTCCACGGCTAGGACCTGCACCCACTTCAAATATTATCAAGCATTAAATGGCCGTTATTAGTTATTATCCCCATACGTAGCGGTCAGACTGCTCCTCCTGTACCTCCTACTAGGTTCAAACGTACGTTGTTAGCGTTGGTAGCGATGACAACAGGCTCCGTTTTTAGCTACGTGGTTAGGTTTAGAGTAAAGGGTCTTGCATTAGGTTTAGGCACAAGGGTAAGGGGGTTAAGTTTAGGGTTGGTCCTCTGGGTCAGGTGTAATGTTCGGTTTAGGAAAAGGGTTATATAAGCTGAAAAAACAAAAACACTTCCTGGTTTACAGCAAGACGCTGCCTTTTGGGTCATTCCACCGAATGGGTGCCTTTTACGTCCCCCTGAAATTATATTTATAAATGTGTATAAAAATTAGCTGTGAAACATATTTTCTTATTGAATAAAATGTCCTGCATGTGATCCAATTGCAAATTTAAGATATATGATAAAGATGATAATTAAAAACTACCAAGAATACTGAAGAAACAGCTTTTGTCACCTGTCCCCACTCCATAACCTTACACTTTACAATAAAACATGATAAATAAAATCCTAAAGAACTGTTAATTTTTTGGGGGGGCTGTGTGACTGCTAATCCCATTTATGGTTTACATATATTTTTTTCAAAATAAATATATTTTATTTTTGTTAAAATACATATTTTAGTTGTGTCCCTTGGTTTTCACTCAGTCCTGTTACCATAACACATTAGCCCATTTGAAAGATTTGGAACGTTCCAGAAGTAACATGGTCATCAAGAAGTTTCATCAGTTTGACCTTCTAAAAGTCATGGGAAGACCAAAAGTAAGTTCTTTCATTTATTTTTCTGTAAATTTGATAATGTTTCAACTATGGCTGAAAGGGTCAATCTCAACACACTCTCCTGTTACCTAAATTATATCTTAGTTTTCATTTGTTCATTAAAAACAAACAAATTTTATGTAAATCACTAGAATGTGCTCAGTTGCTTCATGCTATTAGCAAGGATGCCATGTGGCTATATTTCATGTATTTGCTAACTTTATGCTAAAAACTCAGTCCTGTTACTCTCAGTCCTGTTACTGATATACTCAGTCCTGTTACTTTTACAAGAGTAACAGGACTGAGTATATCAGTAAGAGGACTGAGTGATTTGCAAATATTAATCAGTATTACACTATTTATCTGATTGTTAAGTTGTATTGTTGAAATAAGTATTTGTTGAGCTATATGTTCAGTTTAATGATATTAATAAATACTGACAGGGAGCCAAGCCATCACTCAAGACATAAGGGCCCACCAGCAATCTGGCAGCACTTGTCACCAGTTCTCGATTACATCCAGGAGGCACATCCAGAGGTCTCCACAATCAATGTTTGCCGTGATGGCCCATGATCTCAGTATGGACAGAGAGGACATTTTTTCATGTTTTCTACTGAGCTGTTCAAACGAGGATTCACTGCTGGAACATGGAACTTCTTTGAGGCAAGCCACGGAAATGGTGCACCGGGTGATGTGGGAGGTGCCCTTAAAAGCAAAGCTGACAGTCTGGTGAGCAAAGGGACAGACATCCCTGATGCTGCAGAACTGTTTGCTGTATTGAAATAGACAGAAACAGCAATAAAGTTGCTTTTTGTCAGTGATGAAGCAGTAGAGAAAGCCGTTCAGGAGATGCCCACAGATGTGCCATCAATTCCATCCACTATGAGGATGCATCAAACATTGACTCTTTCCCAAGGAGAACTGGACAGGGATGTCAGTTGCATCTTCACAACAAAACAAATCTTGACCTGTGAATGTTTCAATACAAAACATTTCACATTCAATCATCAACACACAACACCCACAGCCAAAGGAATTATGTGGCAAAGTCCTGAAATTGTTGGGAAATGGTGTGTGGTGAAGTGTGGTGGTGACCTTTACCCAGGTGTCATCATAAATACAAGTGAAACACACATTGAGGTCTGCTACATGCACAAAATCAGGGTCAATGGGTTTTTCTGGCCAATGCGTGAAGACATACTGTGGTATCTTTTGGAAGATGTTTTGAGTATCATTCCACCTCTGAAGCCAGTCACAGCTCACTACATGGAAATTGAAAAGGATGTCTGGGCTAAACTACAGAATGCCACTTACAAAAGGCCACATAAATTTGTTATCACACACACACAACACTCACGATGGTCCTCACTCTGTAGCAGAAACAGGGACTAACCTACTCAGTCCCTTTTTGCCTTTGCTCAGTCCTGTTACCTGTAGTTCAGTCCTGTTACCTGTGGTTCAGTCCTGTTACGTCATGGTATTTTGGGAAAAAAAAATAAAACATTAAACTACTTTCCCCAGTTTTGTTTGGTCTGTCTTTTACCTAACTGTTTAATACATTACATGATCATAAATGTAATAAACTTTTGCTTTTGGTCTCTGTACATTTTTAAATATGCCTTTGGAAATTTTAGAGAAACACAATTTCTGTTTGTATGAAGGGACTTTTTGGTCAAAAAAAAGAAATTATTTAAGTATCTATTAAATCATTCCATCAAAAATAAAGACCTTATTAGGAATATACAATAAAATTAGTTGTTATATTTTAAAATATGCTTTTTGGATGTCAAATGAGTTTTGGTAACAGGACTGAAAAAAATGCAACCATCTTCGACTTTGAAGCTTAATAAAAAATTAAATAAAATCACCTAAGATGGGCCAATGGTCATTTTGAATAGTTACACATGTATATGACTATATCCAGTTAAAAAAAACATGTAAAAAATATATTCAACTTTGGAGACTTACTACAAGTAAAAGGCACCCATTCGGTGGAATGACCCTTTTAACAGCGGTAATAACGAAAATAACGTTCTTTTAAACCTACTAGGAGGTAGGTGGAACAGTTTCACCGCTACATATGGGGATGATAACAACTAATAACGGCCATTTAATGGACTGATAACATCCGAAGCCGCTGCTAGGACAGAACCTGCATTGTTCCTCCGAGTTGACAAGTTGACTTTTTGTGGCTAAAAGTTGTAATTATTATTTTTAAATCATCATTAAATAATTAAAAAAATTGATCAGGATTTTCTTAATCTGAGTGGATTGCAGGATTAATTGTTGCAAACTTTTTCTTAGTTTGTTCTGATTGTTTTCAGGCTGATTGGACCTGCTGAGCTGAAATGTGTTGCAGCTGACTCTTGTTGGGTTAAAATGTTCAGTGTCTGCTCTGACAAACTGCAAAAGACAAAAATCATTTATGCTCCTTAAAAAAAAAATCTTGCATATGTTTAGCCGTATTATGAGATAACAGCACAAAACTGCAACTCACATGGCTCTGACCCGTGTTCGTGATGAGATGTCTGAATGTGTTGTCATCTTGACAGATCTCCATGCACTGTTTGCTGCTCACTGTGTGTGTAAAGCTGCAGAGGACATTGATAAAACAACAAATTGCTGCAGCATTCCAGCTCTTTCTGCAGGTTCCTGAGTCCAGGGCGGCACCAATGAACAGCAGCTGCCTGTACCTACAATTGGATCCCTGCAAACATCCTCGTGGCTCACCTTCAGCTGCTCTGCCACCATCCAACCAACCACTTGTCTACCATCTTACCTCTACGTTCTCCAACCCTGGACCATACCTACTCATCTTCTCTCCTCTCTTTTCTACAACTTTACTTACTTTCCTGTAAGAACGGCAAACCGTTACTTATCTTCCATTACCTTATTCCAGTCATTCTCTTCTCCTTGTTCCCCAGGTTCCCCTGTTGTACATATAAATATCACCTCATTATAAATAAACCACTTTAATTTATTGAGTTTTGGGTCTGTTTACCGCTGTCTGTTTTCTCTTGGCACACCAATAATTGTGATAATTTCAAATAGTTGTCAATTAATGGTGGCCACTTGTGAACAAAGTCCCCGAGGAAAAAAGTTCAGTGTCCAAAAGTCAAAGAGTTGAGACTGTTGTATATTGAAAAGGGGGAATTGGAAATGCTTCCTGTTCATCTGTGCATGTAGTGAAGAATGATAAATCGAAAAAAAATAAGCGAGGAACCACCTTCCGTTATGGTGTGGGGCTGCATCTAGGCATAACAAGATCTTTTTAAAAATGAGCTTGCCAGATCAAAATCTAAGATGGCCACACCTCATATACAGTATGTCCACTGACCACCCCTATCATTTGAGGAAACTACGCTTTCTAGTTTTTATATTGCTTCAAAGTCAAGTTTCTTCAAATGGTTGGGGTGACCAAAGATTAAACTGTGGTGGTCAAGGCCAACATTGGCCACCCCCTGGGTTCGCCTTTGAGTCTGCTCGTGGATAAAGTTGCAACATCCACTTGTCAGTATCTGTCACTGCACTGCCTTAAAGCAAAAAAAGAAGAAGAAAAAAACATTTACCACTCTTCTTATAAATATACACAGCGTAACTTGTACCCGCTTAAATATTTTGCACCATAGATTTTAAGGTTTACTTGCATTCTTTGTTCCAGTCCAGAAAACCTCATCATTGTCAGCATATCGCTTGTTTTCAGTTGGTGAGATTAACTGTAAAACAAGAAACTAACGCCAAATGGTGATTTCATGTCTCCTGTAGTGAAGCATTTTTACAATAGTCTTTGAGAGGCATATTAAAATAAAACTTACAGCTTTGTTTTATCTTTCAAGGTCATCATGGCCATCTCTTCTGTTTCCCAACATTGTGAAATATGTTATTATCCTTTGAAAAGTCTTATTGTCTTCAGTGGGAAACGTTTTCCTTTGGATGTTTTGCTGCTGACGTGCCTCAGACGGTTTCTGTTGCATTACTGGACATGTATGTAAAAGGAAATGCTCTGAAACTGAACTCTTTTGAAATTCCCAACTCCCCCTCTGTTTAAAAGGTCGGTTGTTTCCTTGAAGAGGGTTATAAATCCATTCAGAGTGAGCATGTAAAGCTACATAAGTACAATCCCAGGTATATTATGACAGACACAGAGAGGGCGAGCATTCATCATTCTGGACAACACAAGTTTTTTTTTTTGAACAACTCTATTTTCAGAGAAAAACCGACATGTGCTGATTAAAGTGTGCTAAAGGTAAAAAAAAAAAAACAGTAGTTAAAGCAAATAAGCAGTTGAAACACCTTATTAAGTTACAGAGGCAAATTGATTTGAGACATCTTTCCAGAAAAAAAAAAAAAACTTAAAATCTTAGTTTCATTCAGTATAAAATTTTTGAGTAAAAACATGCATTTATGAGCTATTGCAACAAATGTAAATTTTTAACCATCTAAATGGATTTTTTTGTATTGAATATTTCAGAATATTTAGACTTGAAACGAAATTAAGACATTTTTTTTTTGAGTCATGATGGAAATGAGATAAATGGGACTTAACTGGATTAGAACAAAGCTGCCAGACCTGTTGAGTCATTTTTTATTTATTTATTGGACTATATAAATAATCTCAAAGTTTAGTAATGAAAGAAAAAGATAAGAATCACGTTGCCATGACGACCATGATAGTAATGAGGGAAGTACAGGTAGTCCCCGAATTACGAGCGCTCTGATCTGCGAGGTCCCAGACTTACGAGCTGCACATTTTTGGAAAAAACGAAAAAAATACCGAGTTTTCATGTGTTTTTTCACTTCAGTTAGCTAGTTAAGCATATAAACACACGTTTCCGATCATTTTTATGCACTCAAAAGTAGTTTTTAGATGAAAATAGAGTGTTTTTAGGTGCGCTGGCGAAATTTACGAGCGGACTTCCGAGCGGACTTCCGGGTTGCGAATTTTTGGAAAAAACGAAAAAAATACTGAGTTTTCATGTGTTTTTCCACTACAGTTAGCAAGTTAAGCATATAAACACACGTTTCCGATCATTTTTATGCACTCAAAAGTAGTTTTTAGATGAAAATAGAGTGTTTTTAGGTGCGCTGGCGAAATTTACGAGCGGACTTCCGGGTTGCGAATTTTTGGAAAAAACGAAAAAAATACTGAGTTTTCATGTGTTTTTTCACTACAGTTAGCAAGTTAAGCATATAAACACACGTTTCCGATCATTTTTATGCACTCAAAAGTAGTTTATAGATGAAAATAGAGTGTTTTTAGGTGCGCTGGCGAAATTTACGAGCGGACTTCCGGGTTTACGAGAGCAATGGCGGCCGTTCCAAATTACGAGATTTCCGGTTTACGAGCGCCCCCTTGTGACGGATCTCGCTCGTAAATCGGGGAATACCTGTATGTTCTCCACTTCTGGAAGTGACTGTGGGCTGTGATGAAACAAAGCCTCTGATTGGCCGCTCGAGGCCTCCTGTTGACCCAAGGAGGAACATGTGAACAGAGTCCAATTGTTCCAAAGATGGACGCCTCCAGTAGAAGTCTGTTTACTGTTCTTTAAGGTAAGGGCTTAAGAATTGATCTGAGCAAACTCGGAGCGGCTACACTTCATTACATCAGTTAGAGCATTGCGCTCAAAGGTGACACCTCTCCAAGTTCAGGCTGGTGGGAACAAGAGATGAGACAAAATGAGGCAATGGGGAATAAATTAATAAACTCTTATTCTGTGCCGTTTTGTTTTTTACTTGAAAAAAAAAAAGTTTTAATAAATGTTTCTGCCACAGCGTCACTCCTTACTGACCGGTGAGGTCAACTAAATTGATCAACTTGGGACGGTGCATCTTCCTGGGAACTCTTCCGACCTGGGATTCCAGTGAATGTTACTCAGGTTGTAGACTGAACACATTCACATGGTGCTGGTGTTTCTGTTGTGTACCTTCCTGCAGGAGCTGTGGACAGAGCCGAGCACTGACAGCTGCTTTTGACAGAGCTCATTACCCTGACCCTACTTAAGGCTGAGTTGAACCACAAGTCTTCACTGGACCGTTGATTGCCACATGCGGACACCCACTGGAATCCTGCTATGAACCATTCTCCAGGGTCCAATAATCAGTGTTGGGTGTAACGCGTTACTTTGTAACGCGTTACAGTAATCACATTACATTTTGCAGTGACGTAGTAGTGTAACGCACTACTTTGAAAATGCCTGTAATATATTACAGTTACTAACAAAACCTTACATTCGTTACTTGCGTTACAATCAGGACCTTTCGGAGAATAGTTTTATTTATTTACCTTTCGGAGAATAGTTGTGGTACGACGAGGACGACGGAGCGGACCATAGACATTATATATAGATATCTATGGAGCAGACTGTCACGTGGGGAAAACAAAGACGTACGCGATGACGTAGGAACGTTATACGTCAACGTACATAGACATATAAAGGTACATAGACATACGGCCTCTGTCACTAGCCTCGCGAGAACTGCCACCTGCAGTAAGCCTCGGTGGCAGTTCTCGCGATGTTGGGGCTGGCGCGGTCGAGACTCGAGAACAAACCCGGAAAAACACATAGAGATGGATGTAACGAGAGAGGACGCGTTCCTGCCAAAAAAGTTAAGACTTCGTGTAAATATGTTGAAAAATGGGACAGCGAATTTACTTTCCTAAAGTTTATTACGCGTTTTTTAAGATTTGTAACCGCGACTTTAGTGTCTCTCTCTCATGGGGGAAGGAACGATGTCCGTCAGCATGAAAAATCCGTCAAGCACAAAGGTAAGCCTGTCAGATTGTGATCACATAACTGGTTTGAAAGAGGCTGATAGGTAGTTATTTTAGATTTCTTGTAAACCTGTCTGTTCTGTTTTATTTTTTTTAAACAGAAGTTTTACATTTTGATATTGTCATTGATATTGTCATACCTTTTGAATGGCACATTTACATATGCATTGTGCTTGTTATGTTGCACTGCTGTTTTACTTTTTCATCAAAAATGAGTGTCAAAAAGATCTCTAATATCATTATTGAAAGATAAAAAGATGGGTCATCTGGACAGTTTATTTTTTATAGAAACGTTTCGCCCTCTATCTCGAGGGCTTCATCAGTCAGAGGAGTTCCAGTAAAATGTTTCCCCACCAATAGGGTTGGGCATCGTTTGAATTTGAGAGATTCCGGTTCCGATTCTTCGTTTCGATTCCGATTATTTTTGATTCTCGATTCAGATTCTTTTTGTAGGTGGGGTTAAAAAAAAGACATGTCAATTCGATTCAGTTTATTAAAATTTACATTTGTATGCTATAATAAGTTAACAGAAACGTTCATATAAAAATAATAAGTTAACACTATTTATCTGAGGAGACTGCTTTGAGTTTAACTCCATCATGCTATAAAAGAGTTAGTTAGCCAGAGTTCTTTCAGGATTAAATTATTTGAACTTCTGTTTGAATTTTAATGCTATGAACTTTTTCCTTTTTTTAAAATTTACTATGAATTTCTCACAGGGCTATTTTCAACCAGTATATAAACTTCAGTATGTTGTGAATTTTCATTTCACAGGGGTACACTTTTACAAGAGAGCTTTACGTTTGAAAACCTCATAGAAACACATTTCCACATGTCCAGTGTCTGATGCTGCAGTCATGTTACTGAGCTCTCACTGATGAGCTAACCTGCAGAATATCAAACAAAATTATTATTATTATTATAAAAAAAAATAACAACTTGTACAATCCAGTCCAGGTTAGCAGCAGGTACAGTACAAAATCAATTGGTTGACTTTAAACAAGGCTTAAAGACTTTTCATTTTAAGCGAGCCTACTCTGCCTCTGCATGACTTTATTTTAGATATTAGTTGATATTATCATTGATTTTACTTGATTTTATCACTTGTTTTTATTTGATCTTTGATTTTAGTTGCACTTTGTAGCACTTTGAGATTTTTGTTAATGAAAAGTGCATTATAAATTAAAATCATTATTATTATTATTAAAATCAGAAACATCTTGTTGAGGAAAATGATCATATCTGCTTCTCAGGCAGTATGTGTGAGTGTTCTGGACAGACAGTGTTTCCTGCAGTGGACAACATGTTTGCTGGGTGTGGAAGAAGCTTGAACACAAATATGAGAATGCAAGATCTGACAGCAAAGGATAAGTCTTGTGTTGGTTCCACCACCAGCAGCAGCAGGGTCCTCAGTCAGAACAGCTGGTGGAATGTCCTGGTACATCTGCAGCCCTCTCTTCATTTGTTTCTTCATGGACATGGAGCGGTGACATTATGTTCTGTGCCTCTTCCTTAGCAAAAAGCTCCTCCAGTGGAGACTTTCTGGACAGACTGCAGGGAGGTCGTTCCTAAACAAACAACAGGTTCATCAGTATTATCAGTAAAAAGGGATTATCAAATCATTTTTAAGATTAACAATGTATATAATTTCAGCTATCATACACTTACACTCTCCTCCTACAACATATGCTGTAACCGTTCTGTGTCACTCTTCATTCAGTTACACCAACGTATTTCTCTTGGACGCTGTGGTGAACACCGTGGAGCCAAGCTAACATTATTAGCCATTTCAGTTCGTTTGTCTTAGAAAAAAATACGAGCTAACGTTAGCATGGTGTTTGCATTTGAGTTGACCTACCGCTTTAAGTGGAGTGTAACTTGTTAGCTGCCTTAATGTTGGTATGAGACGTAGTTTATAGTTTTATTTACCTGATGGAGCCGGAGAAGGAGGCAGAGAAAAGTCAGGCGGATCGCCACTCTATTACTTCTGGTCAGACACGGACGAAGCGAAAATAATACGGCGGAGCGCGTCAAAGACGGGCCACTTTTTTACGTCTACACCCTCCTTTGGATGATATAAAATTATTTTAAGTGCTGTACTGACCTGACTGGTCATTTTATTAAAGTTAAGCCACACTGTAGACCGCAACTGCTCACTTTGTTTGGGAACACTTCCGGTGGATTCTTCTTCGTTGGTTTTTGGGCGGGCGGCTTCTTCTTCGTTGGTGATCGGCGGGCGGCTTCAACTTCCGGTGGTGGACTAGGCATCGAAAATAGCAATCGAAAATAAATATTTTGAACGATTCCGGGAAAACCGGACAGTTAGTTTCGGTTCCAAACGATTCTCGATCCTCGATGCCCAACCCTACCTGCCAAGCAGTAAACTCCTTAAGTGGACCAATCAGTTTGCTGGAGCTAAGATGGATTCTGGGGGCCGTCCTGTCCCTCGTCGACTCCTCCCAGGCAGGCAGCCACAGCCAAAGTAGCTCAATGCAACAAAGTTCATGCTCAGTCATCCAGGTACCAAATCCAACAATTCTCAGTTGATTTGGTACCTGGATGACTGAGCATGAACTTTGTTGCGTTCTCCAGGGTGTGAACCTCAACCAGCTCTGAAAGGAAACAAAACTTGAACGTCTTCAACTCAGCCTTGTTTGTCATCTCCCGCTCCCTTGGACCTGCACTGCTGAGACATGTGGACATTTCTCCATGAACCATGGAACCTGGTGTCCTATCGTCTCCCCTCCAGATGTGTAGCAGAGAGGACTTATCAGTAAGGACTCCACCTTCTGTTCTTCCCACAGATCCTTCCTCCTCTGGTCCCCTTCAACAGTTATACAATTAAAACCACTTTTTTTAGTGGGGAGGCTGTGGCTGAGTGGTTAGAGCAGTTGTCCTCTGATGCAAGAGTTGGGGGTTCAATTCCATCAACAGTCACATGCTGAAGTGTCCCTGGGAAATACGCTGAACCCCTCATTGCCTCCAATGTGTGTCCAATCGGTGTTTGAATGTGATAAAGCACAGATCTGGTAGAGTCCTGTGTGAATGAGTAAATGAGGCACAGATTGTGTTGTAAAGTGCTTTGAGTATCTTGATCAGATAGAAAGGTGCTATAGAAGTATTTACCATCCTGCTTCTCATGCAAAGCCAGGAGAACATTAGTAGCTGCAACATTCATGCCAATACTAGATTATGGTGATGTGCTGTACATGAGTGCTGCATCAAAATACCTACAGTCCTTAGACTCCATTTACCACGGTGCCCTTCGGTTCATTACTGACTCCAGTTATCGCACTCATCACTGTGAGCTTTACGTAAAATCTGGCTGGTCATCTCTCAGCACTCGCAGATACACTCACTGGATATCCTTCATCTACAAGACCCTCCTAAACCTAGTCCCGTCATACCTCACCTCCTTAATACAAACATCACACAGTCATTACTCCCTGCGCTCTAACGATTTAGTCCTCCTGTCAGTTCCTCCTGTCAGAACTGAACTAGGAAAAAGAGCATTCAGCTTCGCCGTCCCCTCAGCCTGGAACAACTTACAGAAAGATCTGAAACTATCAACATTCATCTCTCCTGGATCCTTTATGTCAACCGTAGTAGAAAATGTCATCAAGAAACTTGACCATTGCAGATGTTTCTAACCATTACTTATCCAATATACATGTCATTGTTGATTTTTTAACTTTATTTACACAACCGAGGTCTGTCTGCTTGTTTTGTATATAATGTATATAGAAATCTGTCATATCCTGTTGGTTTTGAACTGTCAACATCTGTTTACTGTGATTGTAGTTTTCTTTATTTTCTTTTGATAAGTGCAAATGCCTATTGCCAATGTGACGTGTGCTGCTGACCACTTGACCAGGTCACCCTTGTAAAAGAGATCTCGATCTCAACGGGCTCTACCTGGTTAAATAAAGGTGATTGATTGATTGATTGATTTACCATCTGTTCTCCCGTCGGCTATTTTCAGTTTTGGCACTCTGTTAGTAAAAAAACTACCAAACATGACGGCTGGATCCAACCCAGTGTTCATGATTCTCGTTTTCACATCTTAACCTGCTCATGATCCACGAGATGTTTTAAAGTAAACTCGCAGAAAATGATCACTAGATTTAGTTTGGTTTGAATGAGCTGCAGAATCTTAGTTCTCTTTGGCCTGAGTTTACAGAAATGCAAAAAACCCACAAAAACTAACGTTTGAAATTTTGTAGCAGGCACACAAACTCAAGGCACAGCCATGACACAATTTCTACAAAATGCTTGAGTGGACCAGTGGTATTTTTCCTTAGGCCAATAAAAATGTCACATGCGCACCTGTCAGTATAGGTAGTCCTCGGGTTATGACGGTCTCGAGTTACGACGTTTCGTGGTTACGGCGCATCCCCCATAAAAATAAAAATTTAGAAATTTTATTTTGAAAGTCGAGTTACGCAGTTTGCGGTTTTACTTCCGGTTTGACGGCAGAAGCAGCGGCGAAGCATTGGAAAAGTACAGGCGGAGACCTTACTGTAAACGCTCTGGACCGAGGTTGACGGCGGTTTTACGTCACAAACAAATAGAGAATACGGAGGATGGACGGAGGTGGACGGTGTCACCAGCATCCAAGTAGGCTATTAACTGTTTTTGCCCTTCATTATGGCTCCAAACGTATGTGTTTTTTTGATAATTATGTAGTATTCAGATCCTTCATGTCAACCGTACAGTGGTGGGCAACGCTAATCAAAAAATTAGTTCCACAATTTCTAAAACGCTTACTATTAATTTTTTTAGGTCCACAATTTCAAAAGCACAAATGTCTTATGAAAATTAGGGGAAGCTAATCTAATCCGCTATTTATATTCGACAATTGGTAGCCGGCAGCGTTATGCAATATTTGCACTACACTGCCAACTGAAAAGTAACTAAAATGATCCTAAAAGGATGAAATTACAAAAATCAAAGGATTTATTTAATACTTTACGTACATATATTCTATTCGGCCACGAAATTAACAAAAAAGAGAATGATCTTTTAATCCCTAAGACCACTTTTAAATCTCAAATACACGGGCGTTTCGCCACCGCATTTATACATAAAAGTAACCAAAATACATAAAACTAACGACTCACCGTCGAGTGGTGGACACAAAACACACAATAAAATCCTCCGGCCGCGTTAATTTGGCTTGAAACAGCGGGGTTCTCTGCGGATTTATCCAAGAAACCAAGCACAACCAGCTAGAGTTAGCGTCCAGTTCACCTCTGACCCGGAAGATGTCAACATTCTATAGGTAGTCAACAGATTTAATGAAAAGTAACTAAAATACATAAAACTAACGACTCACCGTCGAGTGGTCGACACAAAACACACAATAAAATCCTCCGGCCGCGTTAATTTGGCTTGAAACAGCGGGGTTCTCTGCGGATTTATCCAAGAAACCCAGCACAAGCAGCTAGCCACAGAATTAGCCCCTGAGTTCACCTCTGACCCGGAAGATGTCAAGATGGAATAGTCCATTTTTAGTAGGGGAATACAGAAATCGACCGGTTTTTGTATTGTGTTTTTAAGATCGTTTTCATCGTAACTATAATTATTTTTATGTTAAATGTACATTAACAAGCATTAGCAATGTTAGTGATGTAGGTGACTGGCCGGGGCGCGGCGGGGCCGGACCCCTGCAGATTTGGGACCCCAAGCAACGGCATCATTTGCTACATGGTAGATCCGTGTCTGTTCTCCCTCTGCTCCCCCTCCAACCCTCCCTCCTCTCTGCTCTTTACGGTGAGGGAGGAGAAAAAGGCAAAACAAGCAGCTACGGAGCCAGCATAAGAGCCTGTAATAAGTTTATTCGTTTTTACTGATAGATAATTAGTTATTAGCGGTACTGCATTTTAAATAAAAATAGCACAAATCCGCTTATGAATTATAAAAGTTAGTCAAACCACAAAAACGCTGACAAAAAGTTTAGGTCCACTGTAAGCGGATTAGCGCTTTAGCGGTCCCCAGCGTTCATATGCCCACCTTTGAAATCGTATTAGATAATGTCATCAAGAAACTTGACCATTGAAGATGTTTCTAACCATTACTTAACCAATATACATGCCATTGTTGATTCTTTAACTGCATCTACTCAACCGATGTCTGTCTACTCAACCGATGTCTGTCTACTCAACCGATGTCTGTCTGTTTTTTTATATATATAATGCCTATATAAGTCTGTCTTATCCTGATGGTTTTGTACAGTCAACATCTATTTATTCTAATTGTAGTTTTCTTTATTTTCTTTTTTGGTAAATGCAAATGTTAATTGTCAATTACCATGTGACGTGTGCTGCTGACCACTTGACCAGATCACCCTTGTAAAAGAGATCTCGATCTCAACGGGCTCTACCTGGTAAAATAAAGGTGATTGATGTGCTTGGTAATACAGTACTGTACATGTATGGTGCAGTATGTATGTTCTAACTTACATCGAAATTCAGTTTACGACCCCGCGTAGGAACAGATCTCCGTCGTAAGTTGAGGACTACCTGTATATCATAACCCAAATACACAACTGACATTTGTTCTCTGTACTGTGTAAATGTTAAATCTGACAGAGGGCTCTGCACTGTCCTGTCCCACCACATATTTGTGGTTAAAAAGCTCAGTTTCTGCACCGCTTTGAAACCAGCCTGGTTTAGATTCTGTCTCAATGAAAGAATGAGAACAATCCAAAACTGATCACACACGTTGATGACAATTTCCATCCTGTCACCGTTTCAAAGCTCTCATCTTTCCAGACACAACAATTTCACTGGTAATTGATAGATTTTACTGATTGAAGCCGGTTACAGCCGGGACCATTTTTATTTGAGTCCCACAGACAAAAATAAATAAATAAATAAAATAAAAGCACAAAACATGCACTTTATGACCTAAACATTAAGATATAGAGCAATATGAGATTTCAAGTGTAAACTGTCAGTGCAGAAGCAAAAAAGAAACCTGTGATTAAGATAGAGACAAACTATCAAGAATTAAGTTCCAGAGAAACGTCTTCCTGTCGTGGAGGGAACAAACGGCACACAGAGTGGCTCCAACTCCAAACTGAGCAGCTTCTTATGAGACAACTGCGCAAAGAACGACACCAAAACAGTTATTTCGCATACATTTCTAGATGTTTCTGTGTAGAAATAAGCACTGATCCCATTTTATCCACGAGAGGCAGCTTTGCCCCATAAAACCTTTATGATTTCTGAGCACAGAAACTGTCAACCTGTGAACTGGACAAATGTTACCAAGACTTTCTGAGGACACATGAGTAGTTTATGACCATATATAACTATAACTGTACATATGTCAGCAGTCAATTGCACAACAAAGAAAACTTGAGGAGGGATGTTAATTCACAGTACGGTAATTTATTTTTATTTTTTATTATATACAGATGTGATGTTAGAAACACATTCTGCTGTTAGATGATATTATACTGTAGTTTTATTTCCACAGAAATAAGCATAAATAAGATGTGTCTTTCACAACTTCCCCCATACAGGATGTGCGACCTTATTTGGCTGCAGGAAGTCCTGGAATTCCTTCAGGTGAGGTATGAGTAAGTTAGTGACGTCATGCAACGGACAGAGCGAGGGGAGGGTAGAGTACGAGTGGGATGCTGTGTTACTGGTTTTCTCTTGTGATAACTGGGTAAATCAATCGTCTGAGTAGTGACAGTCTCTTTATGTAGTTAGCAGTGAGCTCTGGTGAGACTGTGATGGGGTTAAATCTAAAGACAAAAATCTATCTAATAACAAAAAGTCTGAAGGTTAAAAGTTTGTGACCCCCGCCACCTGAAAAGGAAGAAACATTTAGTACAAAATAACTTTAAATTGCATTTTTATTTGTTTTATTTTTAAATGGTTAGTTTGTGGTAAAATGCTGTGATTAGTAATGTATGTTGCTGATGGACCACACAGCCTCGGGTCATACCAGCAGGCTAAGGCCATAGCTGTCGAACAGCAAAGATGTCATTTTAAATGTTTATTTTTTTAAACTCTTCTGACTTAACTCTCTTCAAACTCCTGTTGAGAATTCTTGTCTGTTGAAACGTTTCATCTTTTATCCAGAAAACTTCAACAGTCGGAGGAGCTGCAATAAACTCAGTCTTATGCCTGGTACCCACCTAATTTCTCAAAACGCTCCTGCAGCCCCCTTTTGGCCGCTTGTCACGTTCCCACAAAGCCACTGAAGACCGTCTGATGACGCGCACTGGGGGGAGGCAGAGGGGAGGGGGTCTAGCTCGTTTTCCGGGTCAGTTGTTGTGTTACTGCAGCTCCGACAGTCTTTGTTGAGATTAAAACGTTTTTTTTATGTTTGGGGTGATCATATGCTGGAGCGGACAGCAGCAACTGTAAAAATGCCACGTTTCTTACCGGAGTTTTGGTTCCAATTCATGGAGGCTCGATCGGGTAAGTTTAAAAAGTCCAAAAAAAGTCCCGTTGTCGTTGTGTAATCACATAGCAGAGGCTCTCCCGACTGTTTGCTGGACGCGTCGAGCCACCAGAGATCGAATTTTATGACGTTGGCGGCTCGACGTAGCTCGACGCGTAGGTTGCTTTCGGACGCGCGCGTGCGTGGAAAGGAACTGCCGCGTGCCGCCGTGCCGCCGCGCCGCTTCAATCACTCAAAACGCGCCGCTTCACGGTTCGCCGCGCCTCGACGTGTCTCCACATAGACTTTGAATGTAAACCGGCTGCTTCAGCCGCCCGACACGGGTCCGGTGGGTACCAGGCATTATGCTGTAGTTTTAGTCAGGGGCGGCCGGCCAATAGGGGGCGCTAGGGCGCCGCTCAACTGGAACTTCTGGACCATTTTATATTGAAGACTTATTAAAAAAAATTATAAAAATGAAATAAAAATATAAAAATATTTTGAAATATATGCATACATGTTTTTAGTTGTGTAGGATAAATATTGTATGAGTAATGATTAGTTATATTGTTTGTTTCAAAAAACGTTTTCTGATTAGTGATGTAATTCCTATTTTGAGGGCGCATGGATCTTATCCGTTGACTCTCATTATAAGTGGCGCATGCGCAGTTATTCCACGATGTTACAAAACAATGGGAAGATGCTCGGCGCAGATTTCACTGTCCCGGACACGTCCAACGTGAGCTCTACCTACCGATCGCCTGTTTCCGGCCATTCATTCATTTATTTATTTATTTATTTATTTATTTATTTATTTTAAATTAAGCCGTGCGGTCAGTGACTCAAGCAGGCTTGCTCAGGTAAGTTTTAAATCATTGAAAGCCCTTTATCTAATGTCTATTTGCATTCCTGACTGATATCCTCTCCACTTTTAGGTGGCTCTGTTTGTGAAAAAGCCTTCAGCTGACTGTTTATTCTAAAAGTGGCAACTGGTGAGTTTGTTTTTTTCTTTGTTTGTTTGTGGAGTTAGGTTGCCAGCGCAGGTTATTGTACAGTATTGGACTCTGATGGCTACATTTATTTTAATTTGCTTATAAAAAATGATCAAACATTAATAATTTTATATACTAAATGTCACTTGTGGTGTTTTACTATTTCTTAACACTGTATTGATCTGGAGAATGAAAACAAAGCCTCTTGCAAGTAGAAATGCAGAAATGTTTTAATCTCACTTATTTTCCTTTCTATAATTTATATATAATTTATTTATTTATATATATTTTTGTTTGTTCTTTGTTGTTTTAGTGAGTCAAATTGGCTCTTCTCATCCTGAGCATTTAATTGTTCTGTTGACCTTGTATTAATCTGCATTTGATTTTTAAAAACCTGTTTGAACTTGGGAAATTTTCTTTCATTTTGGAGAAATAGCCCCCCTGGTGGACATTTCACGGGCCGCCACCGGTTCTAAAATGATCACAGAGAGATCTAAGTCTTGTTCTGAAGTTTGGGAGGAATGGATCTCCTTCTTCTTTGAAGCTGCAGAAGTAAAGTACAGGACCAGAAAGGTCCAGGACCAGGTTCTGAACCAGTCCTGAGATGGAGTCTCACTGTAGAGCAGTATGGCATGTGTTTCCCTCCATGATCTAAGTGTTTTTCCCAACGATGATGACAGAAAACATGACGCTGTGTTTTGGTCACAGCAACTTCCTGAAGTCTGTCCTGTAGTTTTGTTCTGTCCGTGTGATCCGAGCTGGACTCAACGCTAACCCAGACCTGAACGAGTTGTTGGATTCATGGAGCCGTTCACTTTCCAACCAGCCATCACGCTCGGACGACGTGTTTCCATCACGTGGGCCGTACCCTGTGTGAGGTCCCAGTGGCTTTTAAACCCCAAAATACATTAAAGACAAAGACAAATGTAATATTTATGTATCCTCTTGTTATAATTTCATAAAAATTAAGATATATTAACATTTTTATTGTTTCTTGTACAAAATATCTAATGGAACTGTTTTCAAGGTTTACTTGAGGAGCGATGGACACTGGTCCCAGTAAAACTCGGACACGGTCCCGGTCTCACCTCTCTACAACGCCGTTGAACAGGAAAGGCACAGAGGCCACACCCACAAAGGCCCAGACGAGCAAACAGAGCGCGGTGGTTTGTCGGGTGCGCGCCGCGGTGTCGTGGTTCATGGGATCCACCACGGCCTTCCAGCGCAGCACGCTCAGCAGCGTGAACAGCAGGATGCTGAGGACGACAGCGCACGTTCAGTCCAACACATGGAGCTGAAGGAAGAAACACAACGCCCGGAGGTGGGCGTGTCCCACCTGGAGTACAGGTTCACGTAGAAGCCGAACACGCACACTCTGCACAGCCAGTCAGGGAAGTCCCACGAGCCATCCTGCAGGTAGTAGACCAGTCGCAGTGGGAGGGTGAGGGAGAAGAACCAGTCTGACAGGGCCAGGTTCATCATGACCACGTGGGGGGCCGAGATCCTGAGGGGGGAGAAGAAGATGACGTCAGAGACGAGGTGAAGGTCTGAAGCTTCTGAGCTCCAACACAACCAGAAGACAAACTCACCACAATTAAACATCTGTAAAGTTCATCAGAAAAACAGGAAACTAGACTCAGGAAGGAAAAGAAACATTTAGGAAAGATGAAATATATATATATATATGTTCCCTTGCCCGGACGCGGGTCACCGGGGCCCCACTCTGGAGCCAGGCCCGGAGGTGGGGCACGTTGGCGAGCGCCTGGTGGCCGGGCTTTCACCCATGGAGCTCGGCCGGGCACAGCCCGAAGAGGAGACGTGGGTCCCCCTTCCCATGGGCTCACCACCTATGGGAGGGGCCAAAGGGGTCGGGTGCAATGTGGGATGGGTGGTGGCCGAGGGCGGGGACCCTGGCGGTCTGATCCTCGGCTACAGAAGCTGGCCATTGGGACATGGAATGTCACCTCTCTGGTGGGGAAGGAGCCTGAGCTAGTGTGTGAGGTTGAGAGGTTCCGGCTAGAAATAGTCGGACTCACCTCAACGCATGGCTCTGGCTCTGGAACCAGTTTCCTTGAGAGGGGTTGGACACTCTTCCACTCTGGAGTTGCCCCTGGTGAGAGGCGCCGAGCAGGAGTGGGCATACTTGTTGCCCCCCATCTTGGTGCCTGTACGTTGGGGTTCACCCCGGTGAACGAGAGGGTAGCCTCCCTTCGCCTACGTGTGGGGGGACGGGCTCTGACTGTTGTTTGTGCCTATGCCAAACGGCAGCTCAGACTACCCACCCTTTTTGGAGTCCTTGGAGGGGGTATTGGAGAGTGCGCCTCCTGGGGACTCCCTTGTTCTACTGGGGGACTTCAACGCTCACGTGGGCAATGACAGTGAGACCTGGAGGGGTGTGGTTGGGAGGAACGGCCCCCCTGATCTGAACCCGAGTGGTGTTTTGTTGTTGGACTTCTGTGCTCGTCATGGATTGTCCATAACGAACACCATGTTCAGGCATAAGGGTGTACATATGTGCTCTTGGCACCAGGACACCCTAGGTCGCAGTTCGATGATAGACTTTGTTGTTGTCTCAACTGGGGCCTCATGTACAAAGACTTGCGTGGACTTCTTACTGAAAAGTGACGTACGGTCAAATCCAGAAAACGGCGTACGCACAAAAAAATCCAGATGTATCAAACTGTGCGTACGCCGGAATCCACGCACATTGCTTTTGTACATCACAATCAACGTGGAATTGAGCGCACATGAGAGAGTGGCCGACTCCGCCTTTGACACGCCTCCATATAAATATGCAAATTCATTTAAATATGCCCTGCACGAGAGGAATGTCGTCATTGCTCTATTGCAAATCATGTCGAAACGTGGAAAAAAGAGGAACTTCACGGACTGTGAACTGGAGACACTTCTGAGTGAGGTAGAGAGGCACGGAAAAAGGTTTTGTTTGGCACGCGTAGGCAAGCACTTTTAAACGAGAAGTTGACCATGCAGTAACAACATGCCTAGATAGGTCACTGGGTAGCGCGTTCGCCTTTCGTCCCGAACTTCATGAGTTCAATTCCCACATGATACAACGTTTTTTTTTTTCTATATTCATTCCAGATTTAAAGAACACAAGAAAACTATTTAGAAAAAACAACAAGAAATGAAACAATACATGAAATGAAAGGAAGCAGAGGATTTCTTGTGTTTTAAAAAAAAATAGTTTTCTTGTGTTCTTTAAATCTGGAATGAATAAAAAAAAGAAAACGTTGTTTTCATTTAAATATACCCTGCAACAGAGGAACGTCGTCTTGTCCCATCATGCATCACGTTCTTCAACTGCTAAAACAGCTAAAAATGAACAAAAAACAAGAATTTAAGCTGTGCAAAACTATTCAGTCTTTCTGTTTTTTATATTTTTTGCAGGTTATATTCTAATTGCGTCCATGTGGATGTAATAATTGTTAATCATGTGTGTTTGGTGTGAACAATGATGATTTTCACATCATGAACAGTTTCTCAGAATCACCTCTAGGTGTCGCCAATGGAACCAAAACCACAGAAACGTGCGTACGCCAGCCCTGGAGCTGGCGTGGGGCTGCACACATTTCCACGTTCAGTTCTGTTTTGACACATATGGAGTTTTGCGTGGATAATGGCGTACGCACGTTTTTTTGTGCGTACGCACCGTTGATACATGAGGCCCCTGATCTGTGGCCGCATGTCTTGGACACTCGGGCGAAGAGAGGGACGGAGCTGTCAACTGACCACTACCTGGTGGTGAGTTGGCTCCGATGGTGGGGGAGGATGCCGGTCAGACCTGGCAGACCCAAACGTATTGTGAGGGTCTGCTGGGAAC
Source organism: Garcialebias charrua (assembly GCA_038048925.1). Classification (NCBI taxonomy): domain Eukaryota; kingdom Metazoa; phylum Chordata; class Actinopteri; order Cyprinodontiformes; family Rivulidae; genus Garcialebias; species Garcialebias charrua. Next base: position 28,537 of record JBBPBX010032584.1, read on the forward strand.
GTCTGGCAGAGTCTCCCGTAAGACGGAGCTTTAACTCCCACCTCCGGGAGAGCTTTGAACACGTTCCGAGGGAGGCGGGGGACATTGAGTCCGAGTGGGCCATGTTCCGCGCCTCTATTGTCGAGGCAGCTTATCAGAGTTGTGGCCGCAAGGTTGTTGGTGCCTGTCGTGGTGGCAACCCTCGAACCCGGTGGTGGACACCGGCGGTGAGGGATGCTGTCAGGCTGAAGAAGGAGTCCTATTGGGCCTTTTTGGCCTGTGGGACCCCGGAAGCAGCAGATAGGTACCGACAGTCCAAGCGGCATGCGGCTCGGGTGGTTGCTGAGGCAAAAACTCGGGCGTGGGAGGAGTTCGGAGAGGCCATGGAGAATGACTTCCGTACGGCTTCGAGGCGATTCTGGTCCACCATCCGGCGTCTCAGGGGGGGAAAGCGGTACGCGACCAACACCATTTATGGTGGGGATGGCGTGCTGTTGACCTCAACTCGGGATGTTGTGAGTCGGTGGGCGAAGTACTTCGAAGACCTCCTCAATCCTACTGGCACGTCTTCCACTGAGGAAGCGGAGCCTGGGGACTTTGGGTCGGGCTCTCCAATCTCTGGTGCTGAGGTCACCGAGGTGGTTAAAAAGCTCCGCGGTGGCAGGGCTCCGGGGGTGGATGAGATTCGCCCTGAGTTCCTTAGGGCTCTGGATGTTGTGGGGTTGTGTTGGCTTACGCGACTCTGCAATATCGCGTGGACATCGGGGGCAGTTCCCTTGGATTGGCAGACTGGGGTGGTGGTTCCCCTATTCAAAAAGGGGGACCGTAGGGTGTGTTCCAACTATAGGGGGATCACACTCTTAAGCCTCCCTGGTAAGGTCTATTCAGGGGTTCTGGAGAGGAGGGTCCGTCGGATAGTCGAACCTCGGATTCAGGAGGAGCAGTGTGGTTTTCGTCCTGGTCGTGGAACACTGGACCAGCTCTACACCCTCAGCAGGGTCCTGGAGGGTGCGTGGGAGTTTGCCCAACCAGTTTACATGTGCTTTGTGGACTTGGAAAAGGCATTCGACCGCGTCCCTCGGGGGGTTCTGTGGGGGGTACTCCGGGAGTATGGGGTACCAGGCCCATTGATATGGGCTGTTAGGTCCCTGTACGACCGGTGTCAGAGCTTGGTCCGCATTGCCGGCAGTAAGTCAGGCTCGTTTCCAGTGAGAGTTGGACTCCGCCAAGGTTGCCCTTTGTCACCGATTCTGTTCATAACTTTTATGGACAGAATTTCTAGGCGCAGCCAAGGTGTTGAGAGGATCCGTTTTGGTGGCCTTAGAATCGCTTCTCTGTTTTTTGCAGATGATGTGGTCCTATTGGCTTCATCAGATCGTGATCTACAGCTTTCGCTGGAGCGGTTTGCAGCCGAGTGTGATGCGGCCGGGATGAGGATCAGTTCCTCCAAATCCGAGGCCATGGTCTTGAGCCGGAAAAGGGTAGCATGCCCTCTCCGGGTCGGGGAGGAGGTCCTGCCCCAAGTGGAGGAGTTTAAGTATCTCGGGTCTTGTTCACGAATGAGGGAAAACTGGAGCGTGAGATCGATAGGCGGATAGGTGCAGCGTCCGCAGTGAAGCGGGCGCTGTACCGGTCTGTCGTGGTGAAGAGAGAGCTGAGTCGAAAGGCAAAGCTCTCAATTTACCGATCGATCTACGTTCCCACCCTCATCTATGGTCATGAGCTTTGGGTTGTGACCGAAAGAACAAGATCTCGGATACAAGCGGCTGAAATGAGTTTTCTCCGCAGGGTGTCTGGACTCTCCCTTAGAGATAGGGTGAGAAGCTCAGTCATCCGGGAGGGACTCGGAGTAGAGCCGCTGCTTCTCCACATCGAGAGGAGCCAGTTGAGGTGGCTCGGGCATCTGGTTAGGATGCCTCCTGGACGCCTCCCTGGTGAGGTGTTCCGGGCATGTCCCACCGGGAGGAGACCCAGAGGAAGACCCAGGACACGCTGGAGGGACTATGTTTCTCGGCTGGCCTGGGAACGCCTTGGGATTCCCCCAGAGGAGCTGCTCCAAGTGGCTGGGGAGAGGGAAGTCTGGGCCTCCCTACTTAGGCTGCTACCCCCGCGACCCGACCCCGGATAAGCGGACGAAAATGGATGGATGGATGTATAAAATTTGAATGCCAGTGGCACAGTGGATCAGTGGGTAAAGCTGCCACCTTTTAGCAAGAAGGTTAAATCCTGGTCCAGGGGCCTTTCTGGGTGGAGTCTGCATGTTCTCTCTGTGCTGCGTGGGTTTTCTCCAGTTACTCCAGTTTCCTCCCAGAGATCAAAAACATGCATGTTAGACTGATGGGTGACTCTAAATTGCCCCTTGATGTCTCTGTGATGGACTGAGACCTGTCCAGGTGTCCCCCGCTTCTCACACAGTCACTGCTGGACATGGACACCAGTGATCCCCGTGATCCGAAAAGGAACAAGCAGGTAAAGATGATGGATAGAGGAATGGATGGGCCGAGATGATGTAGGGATAGGGCATCCGATTCGGGACCCAGAGGTCCTGGGTTCGATCCTCAGTTATTGCACATCTTGTGGTGTTTCACATAGCACTTTATTATTATTATTAATATTAATATTATGATGAAGGATGTATGATGGATGATGGTTGGATAGATGATAGCTGGATGTATGGTTGAATGGATAAATGATGGTTGGATGGATAGATGATGGATGGATAGATGATGGTTGGATGAATAGATGATGGTTGATGGATAGATGATGGATGGATAGATGATGGTTGGATGGATAGATGATGGTTGATGGATAGATGATGGATGGATAGATGATGGTTGGATGGATGATGTTGGATGTATGATGGATGTATAGTTGGATGGACAGATGATAGATGGATGGATGACAGATAACTTGATGGATGGATGGATGGATGATGAATGAATGGATGTATGTATGATGAATGGATGGATGAATGATGTATGTATGTATGTATGTATGTATGTATGTATGTATGTATGTATGTATGTATGTATGTATGTATGTATGTATGGATGGATGGATGGATGGATGGATGATGAATGAATGTATGGATGTATGGATGATGAATGGATGGATGAATGATGCTTGTATGATGATGTATGGATGATAGATGTATGGATGATAGCTGGACAGATGGATGATGGATGGATGGATGACAGATGAAGGATGTGTTTGAAGGTCATTTGTTACTTTGACATTTTTGTTTGACTCAAACAACACGTGCACTGTGAACTCACGTGCACGTGTCTTCATGACGTCACTGTGGAGTGAACATCTGTTTCCAGCTGCTCGTGCAGCGAGGACGAGCCGACGGAGGACGGGTGGAGCTGGATGAAGCAGCTTCAGAACAAGATGGAGGTCATGACCTCTGACCTCCCTCAGAGGAACAAGATGGAGGTCATGACCTCTGACCTCCCTCTGAGGAACAAGATGGAGGTCATGACCTCTGACCTCCCTCTGAGGAACAAGAGGGAGGTCAAACAACAAGAAACAAAGAACAAAGGTTCTGGACTGGTCCAGTAAAAGTCCAGACCTCAGTCCAGAACCTCTAGAGACACTCAGACGTTACACATGTTGATAACAACTATGAAACACTGAGACAGTCCTCACAGAGACAGAGACACGTCCTCACAGAGATGGAGACACGTCCTCACAGAGATGGAGACACGTCCTCACAGAGATGGAGACATGTCCTCACAGAGATGGAGACACGTCCTCACAGAGATGGAGACACGTCCTCACAGAGACGGAGACACGTCCTCACAGAGATGGAGACACGTCCTCACAGAGACGGAGACACGTCCTCACAGAGATGGAGACACGTCCTCACAGAGACGGAGACACGTCCTCACAGAGACGGAGACACGTCCTCACAGAGACGGAGACACGTCCTCACAGAGACGGAGACACGTCCTCACAGAGATGGAGACACGTCCTCACAGAGACGGAGACACGTCCTCACAGAGATGGAGACACGTCCTCACAGAGACGGAGACACGTCCTCACAGAGACGGAGACACGTCCTCACAGAGACGGAGACACGTCCTCACAGAGACGGAGACACGTCCTCACAGAGACGGAGACACGTCCTCACAGAGACGGAGACACGTCCTCACAGAGACGGAGACACGTCCTCACAGAGACGGAGACACGTCCTCACAGAGACGGAGACACGTCCTCACAGAGACGGAGACACGTCCTCACAGAGACGGAGACACGTCCTCACAGAGACGGAGACACGTCCTCACAGAGACGGAGACACGTCCTCACAGAGACGGAGACACGTCCTCACAGAGACGGAGACACGTCCTCACAGAGACGGAGACACGTCCTCACAGAGACGGAGACACGTCCTCACAGAGACGGAGACACGTCCTCACAGAGACGGAGACACGTCCTCACAGAGACGGAGACACGTCCTCACAGAGACGGAGACACGTCCTCACAGAGACGGAGACACGTCCTCACAGAGACGGAGACACGTCCTCACAGAGACGGAGACACGTCCTCACAGAGACGGAGACACGTCCTCACAGAGACGGAGACACGTCCTCACAGAGACGGAGACACGTCCTCACAGAGACGGAGACACGTCCTCACAGAGACAGAGACACGTCCTCACAGAGACGGAGACACGTCCTCACAGAGACAGAGACACGTCCTCACAGAGACAGAGACACGTCCTCACAGAGACGGAGACACGTCCTCACAGAGACGGAGACACGTCCTCACAGAGACGGAGACACGTCCTCCTGGACCAGTTTGTGTTCTGACCTCTTTCGGATCAGGAAGAAGACGACGAGCGCGCCGGCGTTGCACAGGAAGGCCACAGGAAACACCAGGATGTAGGTGCAGACGTAGGCTCGGTACTTGAAGGCGCTGTCGTCATGGTAACAGTGGGACGGTGGTCCAACGGGCAGCGTGCTGTTGCTGCCATTGGTCGTCATCTTTCCTGTAAACATGAAAAAAAAACTTCTGATAAAACTTCATTTAGAAATGATTATACAAAGAATGAACATGTTCTGTTTTCATAAATAAAAACACAAATAATAATAAAATGTATTGATATTCTCTGATTAACATTTATCAGAACTCTGTGTTCTGCAGAGAGTCAGGTGGTAAAAACTGAACGTTTAACATAAAAATAAAAATATTTTTTAAAAGTTTATTTAAATGTTTTTAAATATTTATTATGTTTATTTAATATTTAAATGTTTTTAAATGTTTATTGTGTTTATT
>JBBPBX010032585.1:21519-33792 GCA_038048925.1 Garcialebias charrua
TTCAGTTTACAGATCCCCTGCGATAAACCGAGGGTCTATGTCTGGCCCCTGAGCTGTGACTCCCTGAGCAGTTTGGTTGAATAGGCCTGCGTGTATCTAATTAAAAGATCATTGAAAACCATAAAAACATGCAGTTTATGTGCTGTGGGTGGCTTTAAAACCAAACAGAAACATATCAGGATTGCTCTGGATTTTAGAAAAGTCTACAGCTTCATAAATACCATGCTTTCTAAATTGTTAAATACAATTTTAAATTTATAAATAAGCCTTAAATTTGAATGGACAGGTAATTACCCTGTAAAGAAACACCATCTATTTGAGGTCCTGTAAACACAGTGAATGTACCTCTAATTTACCACTCTGACATTTTTCACCCCACTCAGAAACGGAGAGCCAGAAAAAGGCCGCGGCTGCTCGTGCAGTCAGGCAAACAATAGAAAATCCCTCCAACACGCTGTCCCAATTGAATCCTGGTAAGCTGCAATTATATTGCTCCCTGAGGAGGAGTCCTTGACACCCTAAAAAGGTAACTCTATACGTTCAACCAAAGAAGGCAATCACATGCTTCAGTCTCCTTGTTGGCATATTTACCAGGCCTTGGAGGAACTGAAGGGCTTGTTACCCATAAAACAGGGAGCGAGAGAGAAAATAAGATGAACACAGGTGTCCTGGCGGGATCCCTTATTTTGCCCAACAAAAGTGACAATCGACTGCAATAAAGATGCCCTTAATAGTTGCCTCACGGCAGAGACATTGATCGCTTCGGTGGGAGCAGCACCACTACTCCTGCAGCAGGTTTAAACTAAAACAATGAGCTTTTATCCATCTATTCATCTCCCTGTCTGCCTGAGTCAGGAGCATGCATGTCTTGTCAGTAGATGAATGTGCAGCCAGATCTGATCAGACTGCAGATAAATGGCAAAGCCTTCCCACTCCCATCAGCAGGCCTGCTGCAGTCCTGTTTGTTTCACAGGGCTCTTTCCAGGACTAAATCTCAAACTCTGGGTTTAAATTAACGGACGCCTTCACAACAAACCTGGTGTTAGAGGAGCTGAAGATGGTTGGATTCACAACGGCACTCTGCATTTCACTTTGATATACAGTAGTGCTGCGGTCCCTTGACGAAGGATGCATACTCTCGACTGACCATGGAGCAGAGGAAAGCATCACGTCTCGCAGAAAGAAGCTCCTGACTCAGTACACAAAGCTCCAGTCAATTTAGCTGCCAGCTCAATTGACAGACGTGCAAGAGACTGCAGCATCTATTTCAACCCAGAACTTTTTGAAATGCAGAGTGCAGCACATTTTATTCTCCCCCGCGGCTCTATTTGCTGAAAGTCTTAAAAAGTCCTCTGCAAATATGTCAGATGAATTTGTCCGTTTTATTGGTAGTCTGGGCCTCTGCTGCTGGCATTAGCATAAAGGTTTTTGTCAACCAGCAGATCTCTGGACAGTGAGCCATTATAGCGGACTGATCAAGGTGACAGGCCATTATTTGGGCTTGAATAGACCTTTCTTTCTCCAGTTTTCTGGAAAGCCTGCATGGGAAAATGAATGTATGTCAGCCTCTTTGTTCCTTCCACTTAATGCCTGCCGAGGGTTGCATCATCAGCTCAGTCCAAGAGAGGACTCTCCCTCCGTCTCACTTGCAGGTACAGTTTTTTCTTAAGATCCTCTTCTAATTGGCTCTTCTGAAAAGAGTTTTGTGAGGCTTTCCCTTTAATGAAGGGAAAGATGTGCCGACCCAGCATATCCCATTACAGACGCTGGAGCTGGAAGTGTGCTATAATTGCTGACCAACTTTTAAAGTAAAAAGAAAGAACTTCTTTGATGTGTTTTTCAAACGGCACAGAATCTATTTGGAAACAGTCGATGTTGGAAAAGATAAAGCCTCTCTTCTCCATATTTGAATGAACAGATTAATAGCAGGAGAGATTCCAGTTCTGATTATCTTGCAGAATCTAATTACCTGTCAAGGTGCGCTCCTCCTGTTCTCAGATCAGAGAGGAGAGACGTCCTCCAGCGTTCAGCAGAGGAGCAACCAGTCCATTTCTGTACATACATACATCTACCACATTAATGTGCATGTTTGTCTTCAGTGTTGTAGAAAAGCTGTTGAAGGACTGTTTTTACAGGTGAAGCTGGCTCATTTGGATGTGTACACTCATGTAGAGCATTTTCTTGAGGCAACAAAAAGGATTGCAGAAGTGATGGGATGTTCAGTAGCTGTGTGTTTGAAACCAGTAAATCACAGATTTAGCACAGGAAGAATGGTTTCAATGGGAGCGACCAACGTTAATCCGAGGGGTGAACAAGACCGGAAGTTTTCCTCAGATCTTATAGAACATGGCCTGCATTTACGACTTTCACAGCCTGTCTTGTTCCTCTTTCTTAAACAGATATTTGTAAAATGAGGCCTTGTCTCAGAGAAATGTATGAAAAGACTGGAGCTCTTAAAAGAACCGCTCTGAGTTTCTGAAGAGGGGTTGTCTGTCAATAAATTTAAAGTTGTGGACATCACTTTGACTTTCCTTAGTTTGGAGAAAGAAAGATTTTCAATCTGATCATATTGATGAGCTAATGGCTCTGAGCTGGGCCAAGACTAAAGTAGTAGTACCTGCTTCTGTCTTACCATGTAATGCCCCACAGTATACTCCCATGTATGTCCGTCCACACAAAGCTCAAATTTTACGATTGCGTACTTGGTGTCGCACAATAAACTGCCCGGCGACAGACTATTTTGTATGCAACACCAATGTATTAAATTCCCCATTCTTCATCCTTGATCTGGCCTTTTCTTTAGTTTTTTTCTTTTTTTTTTGCCAAAAGGCAAGCGATCGGAAGGTTGGAGGTTCGAATCCCGGCTCCCCACACCATGTGTCATTGTGTCCCTGGGCAAGACACTTAACCCCGAGTTGCTCCCGGTAGGACTGGAAAGCGCCTTGCATGGCAGTCTGCCGCTACCGGTGTATGAATGTGTTTATGAATGGGTGGATGGTTGGTATTGTAAAGCGCTTTGGGGCCCCTCATAGGGGGCTGGAAAGCGCTATATAAATAAGCTCCATCCATCCATTACCATTTACCGATCTCTTCCTCCTCCGTTGACTCCATGACTAAAATGGTGAGAAATGAAAGATTAAAATCAGGTCCAGCATGGCTGCAGGAGGGTCTGGACATTTCCTGGTGGGCTGGTCTGATGTGTGGGCTGCAGGACCAGCGCTACCAGTTTTTTATTTATTTTTTTAATACCTTTTTATTAACAACATATAAACATAGAGCACCGCTGCGTCTGGGGCTGTCAGCTCTCACTTTTTCTTCCCCCCCGACCTGTTAATCGATCAAGTAGGCGTGTCAGCAAATGACCAATTGGCGACCTCAATTTATCTGTGGAGCTGCTCGGCAGCCGCTCAGGGTGTATGCTCGAGCATGAAGTCTGAACCCTCTGCAGACAGTGCGCACAGTTTCTGCGTGGATGACTGGACGCATGAGTATCCTGGAGCCTTAACTCTGTTACCATTGAACCTGTGGCAAACTGTGACTGTAAGAACTGGGGCTTCAGAATGACCGGATGAAAGTGACGTCCATCCAAGTGCTGCAATCCAGGGCCGGCCCAAGCCTCCATGGGGCCCTAAGCGAAATTTGGTTAGGGGCCCCCTATTTTTGCTAATAATGTGGATTAATGCAATCAACAGTCAGATGATCAGATCATTCATCCACCTAACAAACTAATATATAATAAAGTATTGATAAAACGAACTATAAACAAACTGGTAAAATATAACTTTCTCTGCATTCAATGACTACTTCTAAAAATTAAATATTTCATGTTTGAGTAAGTTGGCATTATAAACATAAAAACTATTTGATTTGACTGATACAGTAATATTGAAGGACACAACTGTTGTCACGTTTTGGTGTGGTTTAGACACAAGGCTGCAGGCAGCACGACGACTCAGGTAAAATAATAATGTTTAATATAAAGAACATAAAATAGCTGACAGGGCAGCAAACTTACACACTCAGAGAATCACAAGGAACTCAGGAGACAGAGGCAACAGGAGACAATGCCAGGACAACGATAAACACAGAGACACAGACTTATATGCCATCAGACAGACCCTGGTGATGCCGACCAATCATGTCACTTTATTTTCAATTTTGCAATTTAAAGATATGCAGATGGTGCAGGCTTCTCCTGTTCTTATGCTTCAGGTCCAACAGCTGACTCATGGTGTCATTTTTAAACAGTCACAAACACTATTCTGAACAGAAACAACAACCCAACACGAAACAGAACCAACAGGACAACCCATCAAAACACAGAACCTGAAGAAGTCCACTCTCTTTTTGTCTAAAGATTACCCAGAAGGCCCCGTGACTCACTCAGCCTCTTACATTCAAGTACAACATGTAATTTCAATAATCAGCCAGATCTGATTCATACCCATCTGCTCACAACAGACTCATGTTCAGGCTGCTGTTTAATGTATCATATTATATTACATTATTATTGTTTAGCATATATCTTAGATCCTTGTATACTGTTTCTTTTTATACTTTATATTTTTGCTAGTTTTATGTGTAACTGGGACCTCAAGTACACAATTTCATTAAACCTCATGTACCACATGTGATATGAATGACAATAAAGAACCTTGAACCTTGATCTTCAAACTGATATTTACCAGTAACCCACAGAATTCCTGTTTCTGTAAAATGTCATCATGAAGCCAAAATACAATATTGAAACTGAAAATCATAAATGTATGTAAACCTTTGAATGTCCAGAGGACAAGACTTAGCTTTTTTAAATATTTTTCTACCTGGATTATTGAATATGCATCAGGGTAAGACATAAAAAAACATTTCCAGTTTACAGGGAAAATGCAGTTTCTTTGTAATTTATTAAAAAGGAACAAATGGAAGCAATAAGTTCATTGTAAACGGAACACATTTCCAAAATCCAATAAATTCAAAATGAAACAGCTTTGAGTGCTGAACACAGAGAGCAATTAACCAGATCTGTCTGTGTAAACAAAGCAAAGTTTCATCAGAGGCCAAATATCCTGCGTGAATATTTATCACCAAGAGCTAAATCAATAACAAACATCAGACCAAACACGACTCGCTAAATGCTCTTCATAAAACAAACTCAGGATTAAAACAAAAAGAAAATAAATCCAATGAACTTTACAGAAACACTGACTGATCATAAAATAATGTATCTCAGAACATTTAGGACTTCAATGGATCTTCTACATTTGAGATGTGGAGGGTTTGAACTTCACTTGAAAGTACAAAGCATGTGTGTGTGTGTGGGCAAACCTTTGTGTGTCTTTACATGTATGAGACAGAAAAGAGTCAAACAGAAACTAAACGTGCACATCATCTAATTGTTAAAGTTTAATCTGCTCTGGATTTTAAATCCGGTAAAATGTCACATTTTTAAAGTTTCATGTCGTTTTCATCCTGCATCAGTTCAGAGTTTCTCTTTGCTCCAGTTTTGAACTCGTGTGGTTCATTCTGACAGGTTCTTCTGACACCAGCTGATTCAGAAACATCTGAATGAAGCTTCATTCTGAATGAAGCTTCAGCTTCATTCTGAATGAAGCTTCATTCAGAAACATTTGAATCACTTGTTCAGTCTGTCTGACGTGTTTGAAGCTGAAATCAAACACACGTCAGAGACACGTTCAGGGACCCTGCAGAAGCACTCATAATGTCTTCATTAGAGAATAACCATCCATCCATCATTCATCCATCTGTCCATCCATCCATCCATTCATCTATCTGTCCATCCATCCAGCCATCATCATCCATCTATCCATCCATTCATCCATCCATCATCCATCTGTCCATCATCCATCCATCCATCCATCTGTCCATCAATCTATCCACCCTTCCATCTATCCATCCATCCATCCATCATTCATCCATCTGTCCATCCATCCATCCATCATCATCCATCAATCCATCCATTCATCCATCCATCATCCATATGTCCATCATCATCCATCTGTCCATACATCCATCCACCCTTCCATCTATCCAGCCATCCACCATTAATCCATCTGTCCATCTATCCATCCATCCATCCATCCATCCATCCATCCATCTGTCCATCTATCCATCCATCCATCTGTCCATCCATCCATCCAACCTTCCATCTATCCATCAATCATCCATCAATCCATCTATTATTCATCTATCCATCTGTCCATCCATTCATCCATCCATCCATCCATTCATCCATACATACATCCATCCATCCATCTATCCATTCACCCATCCATCTATCATCATCCATCAATTAATCTAACATCCATCATCATCATCAAAGTCAAGTCAAAGTCAAAGTCAACTTTATTGTCAGATCTGCAATATGTACTGTACAGGACATACACAGGACCGAAATTGCGTTTCTCTCAGTCCCTCGGTGCAACAGTAAACATCTAAACATTGAAACACTGAAACATATAATAATAGACATAAGCATAAAATAGTAAAACTAACACTGTCCTGAGTCTAACTAACACTGTCCTGTCATCCATCTATCCATTAATCCATCCATCTGTCCATCCATTCATCCATCCATCTGTCCATCCATTCATCCATCCATCTGTCCATCCATTCATCCATCCATCTGTCCATCCATTCATCCATCCATCTGTCCATCCATCCACCCATCCTTCCATCATCATCCATCCATCAATCCATCCATCCATCATCATCATCATCATCATCCATCCATTCATCATAATCCATCATCAATTCACCCATACATCTGTCCGTCCATCCATCCATCCATCCATCCATCCACCCATCATCCATCCATCATCCATCCATCCATCCATCCATCCATCATCCATCCATCCATCCATCCATCCATCAATCATCCATCAATCCATCCATCCATCCATCCATTCATCTGTTCATCCATCCATCCATCCATCTGTCAATCCATCCATTGATCCATCCAACACCATCATCCATCCATACATCCATCCTTCCATCTGTCCATTCATCAATTATCATCCACCCATCCATCCAACCATCCATCCATTCATTCAACAATTATCATCATCATCCATCCAGCCATCCATCCATCCACCCATCCATCATCTTCATCCATTCATCCATCCATCAATCATCATCATCATCATCCTTCCATCCATCATCCATCTATCCATCCAACCAACCATCATCCATCCATCTATCCATCCAACAATCATCCATCCATCCATCCATGCACCATCCATCCATCCATCCATCCATCCATGCACCATCCATCCATCCATCCATGCACCATCTGTCCATGCACCATCCATGCAAGAGGCAGTGTACACCCTGCACATGTTGTAATTCTATCACATCACTTCATATTTTTTTCAAAAGGCTTTATAAAATAAAATTCCCAGCAGTTATGTTATGTTTACTACATGATGGTTTGAAAGACTAGTCCTCAAGACTCCTGGTATCTACTGATGCCTGTAATGCATTTTTACCAGTTATTCCGTGACCAATCAGAATGGACCATGTAATAAATGTATTTAATGTGCATGTTTTGTTGCTCATCTTCTTCTTTAGTTCGCGTCCCGGCCACTACACACCTTGGGGTGTCTATGAGTGCACACCTATTTCTCCAGCTCCCCGAGCGCTATCTGGCTGCTCACTGCACCACCTGGTGGTGGTTGGGTTAAATGCAGAGACGAATTTCGTCTGTGTATGGGAAACATACACAGATGACAGACAAAGACATTATTATTATTTAGCAAAAGAACAAACTTCAATTCACATAAATAACTCAAATTCCAGATGAACACACTTTGCAATATGTTTTCTTACAAAGCTGCTTTTTAAATGATATCATCATTTTTTAAATGATGTTCAGTCAACCAGGAGTACAACAAAGGAGTGAAGACCATATGGCCATGAACCCAAACCGAGCGCTGTGACACGCTGTACGTCTCCCCACCCAGAGTCCAGCATGCACCAGAGACAGGTTAGACTTCCAATAGTTCTGCAAGGACTGGCCAGGAACAGCAACTAAGCCTATTTTGAAAATAGCATGAGGTGCGTTATTCAGAGTAAACAAGCAATAAGTCGATGACTCCCGTCACTGAGGGAAGTGAATAGTGAATGTTTGCAGTTTGGAAAATAAGTGTTTTTCTTGACTGGAATTGAACAGGGAATGTAAAAACCTTAATGTTTTTAGTGCAAGATATTCAACTGGATAGGAGTTACACTGAGGAGAAGAACAGAGGGAGTTTCATATATTTTTGTCCAAGACAGTGAAGAGTGATGACTCCTGGAGAGAGGAGGGGAAAAATTTTATCCCCACAAGGAGTGATGCAGGAGCCAGAGGGAGGCCAATGGTGGCCTTGCCCACCAACGATTAATCTTTGGCCATTCCAAGTGCCCCCCCTATCATTTGAGGAACAGTGCAAAATATAGAAAGCTTAATTTCCTCAAGTGAAGGGGTGTTTGGGTGGCCATTTTGAGTTTTGACATGGCAACAACAGTTTTTGATCTTTAGCATTTGTATTCCCATGCAGCCACACGCACCAAATTTTCAAGTTATCATGCTCACTACATGCACGGATGGATGGTGGGTACTTTCATTTCCCCTTCACTCCACGATAGGGGACAACAAACATGTCATATGATACTGACATTGGTGTGAAATTCCATAAAAAATATCAAACAACATGGAAGATTTTGCATTCGGAGCTGTTTTTATGTGACAATAATTCACTTTGTTCTTTGCTAGTTTTTAGCTCATCAGTCTGGTCAGAATTAAACTGTTTCTCCAAATTGATGTTGTTTAAAGAGCTATCTGCAAGAGGTAAGATATTAATTGTTCATAATCTCTCCGTAAAACCCCACTTCAAGATGTCTAAATGTTGGAATATAAAAAATGTAAATGCAGTAACTGAGTGATGGCTAAAGTGTCTCTTCCGTTCAGATCATTCGGTCTTTGTGCTGTAGAAGCGTAGTCAATGGCTGAGAGAGATACTGGCTCTTCAAAGGCTTCTGGACGTTTTCAAAGACGTGGTTTTCTTTATCGCAGCAGGTAATGTGTCTTTTCTCCGTCTGTTCAACAATATGCTCTTAACTCTTCAAATAATACTCCTCTTCCTCACAGCTCATGCAGACAGTGATTTACACTGAAACTGGACTCCACAGCATCCTTCAGCCCATCTGTCTCATTCTCACTGAAACACTTTTAAATACCTATTTGTGGCCCAACTAAACTCGTCTGTGAGTGCAAAAAGCAATTTATCACGGCTTTCATTGCTTAAGACAAACCCCTGAGAGGCTTTTTATGAGCTGTGGGCTGAGTGAGCAGCCAGAGGAGAAAATATGGATTCAAAAAAAAGCATCTTTGTACTCGACCCAGCTGGGATTTCTTCCAGTGCTTCTACCCTTCTCCGTCTCCATGAGGGGCATTTGTCACGGCGGCTGCCAGACGCCGAGAGGCTGTCTGGGTTTGATGAATCGAGCGAAGGGCCTCTGTCCCCACACTCTGCTACCTATCAGCTTTTCTGTGGATGTACAGCACCAAAGACAAGGCGACACTCTGCAAAGAGCTCTGCACCTCTGGAAAGGTTCTCACACCGAGTCTGAAACCACCAAGTCCACTTGAAAGATTTAAGTTGAGTTCTGCTCTGATACGGTTCAGAGGAATAAAGAAGTGCTCGGCTATCGGATGTTTTTTTTGTTGTTGTTTTTTTTTTAGTGCCGCCCATTTCAAAGCTGCTTCCCTTTACATGCATTCAACTAAAAAAAAGGAAGTAAAAGCATTTATAAATTCAAACAAAATCAATCATGCAGAACACTTGAGTCCTGTCAGACTTGCAGGATGTACAGAAGGCGTATTTTTTTTATCTTTTGAGAACATTTCACAAGTGAAAACTGATTTTCCACATTTCTCAACCTGCTGCATTTCATCAGGTTTAGTGTGGGTTTGATCATCACAAGGAACTGTCACTCAAACTGTTTAGAAAGGCAGCACACACACACAGTCTGTCAGTCTAGTGTCCCTGATTGAAATCTCAGCACCGACTCAAACCTGGCTATTACCGGGCCTTCGCAGAACCTCTGGTTCTTTGGACAGACTCGTTCTTTACAGTTGAGCCCAGATAAACCACATCTGCATCCGAACAGTTCTGACATCCAGCGTCTTCAAACATGGACTGGTTTCATTTTGTGTTCCTGCAAGATTTTGCAGAGCCAAACATGTGTAGAGGATGGTGCTGACAGGAAGCAGCAAACTGTTCTGATCATCCAGACCCTGAAGTCCTCGGACCACAGCTCCTACAACTAGTCATACCAAAACAATTGATTTCAACCATTTTGTGTGTAGGACTCAGTCCAGACAGAGGAAGCAGTTTATAGAATTTTCTGGATTTGTTTTTTTTCCTGATCAGCCTGTTAGAAAAATATCCACTTGCCATTGGACACGTTTTCAGAAAGTAATCACTGGTTGTACATCTACAACTTCATTTCCATCAACGTCGGATAGTTATAAACATGTAAAATGTGCAAACAAAAAGTTTCACCAAGTGGCAGTTTGATCTGGTCCAAGTTCCCCTCTGTGGAGCACACACTCTTCTACCATCAGTCTGTGGAGCATGCACTCTTCTACCATCAGTCTGTGGAGCATACACTCTTCTACCATCAGTCTGTGGAGCATACACTCTTCTACCATCAGTCTGTGGAGCACACACTCTTCTACCATCAGTCTGTGGAGCACACACTCTTCTATCATCAGTCTGCAAAGTCCAGGACCCAAGAAGACCAGCTTCTGGAGGTTTTGGAGGACCTGTGTAGATCAGTAATAGGAGGTTAGGGTTGTTGTCCCATTCTGGTCTGATGGAGGATTCTAGCTGTTCAATAGTCCTGGATCTTTACTAGATTTTTTGTTTATTCATTAATAGGTCCTATTGGTGAGAGTTCTAGACTGCAGGCAGACCAGTTCAACATCTGGACTCCTCTAAAATGAAGCCATGCTTTTGTAATTAATACAAAAACAATAATGCAATGAAGAATTAGAATAAAATGTCATCTGGTTAGTAGTCTCTATTGTTCTCTAACCTGTAGATACATTTCTGCAACGATGATGCCTTTACAGATGTGCAAACTGACAAAAGTGCGCCTCCATTCCATCAGAGAGACTTTTTAATTGTGTAATGACAACAGACTGGATGGTCCCTCTCCTCTTTATTGCAGGGAACATGACATTTGTGGCTTTAAAAACATCTGGACTTTGCCTCAGTTCATCTGAAACGAGCTCTGGTCCAGAGAAGATGGCAGCAGTTCTGGATGGTCTCCACATCTGGCTTCTTCTCTGCCTGATAGAGCTTTAAGCAGTGTTTGTGGATGAACTGTGACAGACAATGATCTGTGGAAGTGTTCCTGAGTCCAGAACCAGAACCAGACCAGGTGCAGTGGCCCCTGAGGGCCTCGTCCTTTGAGCTCACAGATTTCTACAGATTATTCTGATCTGTTGTTGAGATTATGATCAGATGATTTAGATTAAAGCCGTTCATTCAGGAACTTTATTTTGAAATTGTTCCTCTAGTATCAGACAGACTGCTGAACCTATGCCCATCTTTACTTCTAAAAGTCTCTGTTTGCACCCCGTCCTCTGACTGACCCGCTCATTATTAATTTCATTAGTTTCAAAAAGCTCCCAAAATTAGCCATTTTTTAATTGTAATTTTTTTTGTTTGAAGATTTGAAATATTCAGTTAATTCCACAGTGAAAAAAACGTGTTTATGATAGCTCCAGATCATAGCATTCTGATTGGATTTACATTTTACACACAATGTCCAAGCTTTTTCCGCCATATGGTTTTACAGCTGATTAAAATTGAAAGTTAAACCAATTTAACATGGCCACCATACCTAATCTACCTCAGAAAACACATTAGTGGCTATATAAACAGTCAGTTTTACAGATACAAAGCTAAAATGTGATGTGCTAGCAGCAGAAAGTCCTTCCCAGCAGTGCGTGAGATCCTGCTAGATTACACTTGATCACATCTGAAGTTATCTTTAAGATTTGACCAAAACAGCAACAAATCCCAGTTTTCATCGTAGTTTTAGTTAAAACTCTGGCGTTAGAGAAACCAGAGTTGGATTTCTTCAAAGAACACTTGACTTTCAGTTTTAATTGACTATTACTTTGTTTTTCACATATTGGTTTAGTAAAAATCCATTTTTGCACACTCAGCAGCGACCAGTCAGTACATATGGAGACGTGTGTGC
>JBBPBX010032586.1:0-23164 GCA_038048925.1 Garcialebias charrua
GGACCATGGGAGACCGGGCTTTCAGTGTGGCTGCCCCCCGCCTGTGGAACTCTCTTCCTGACTGCCTGAGAGCCCCACAGTCACTGGTTGACTTTAAGAGCGGCTTGAAGACCTTTCTTTTCAACCGAGCATACTCTGCCTCCTCATGATTCTACCTTTGATCTTAGTTGATACTGTTATTGATTTTACTTGTATTATTACTTGTTTTATTGACATTTAATTATGTTGCACTTTGTAGCACTTTGAGATTTTCATTAATGAAAAGTGCATTATAAATTAAATTAATTATTATTATTACCAGCTGAGCGAAGCGAGCGTGCATGGGAGGACTCGCAATTCTTTGAAATTTAAAGCGTCGGTCAAAAATTGCATTATGAATATGGGAAAAAATGTATATACGGTAAGTCGCAGAACTGACAAATCTATGCAATAAACTGTGACTTATATGCCGGAGAAATATGGTACATACTGCCAGGAATCAAACGTCAGACTTGTTGGTAGAGCTGTCATTTCTAACCCGGAGCCCGGCCACGCCCAACCCGGATTTGGACCGGGTCGGGCCATAATAAAGTGCTTAGTGTGTGGGCCAGGTCGGTGTCGGGCTTTTCATTGCATCAGGGACGCGCACGGCCGACAATCCAATATATGCATGCAAACATGGCTTGCCATACTTCACCTGCCGCACATGGCCATTTGACCGCACGCTGACCAGCTGGTTGAAAGAGGTAAAAGGTTCAGTTAAGCATCAGATGGAGTACTGCCAGCGATCCATCAGCCCAAATGGACGTTCATTCAGCCGCTGCGCTCAGCAGACGCGCACAGCTGAGACCCAAACAGGTGAGATCACAAAATATCTGACATGTCAGAGCAGGGTTCAATGCAGGCTGAAGCAGGGGAAGCATTTAATGCGCTTTGAGGGCTCTTCAGCTCTGGTCTTCAGCCCCCTCAGCCGCGCACATCCGTCGACCATTAATAATAGTCAGTGGTAAAAGCAATCAAAGCTTTATTAAAAATGACTTTTTTTTTTCTTGGTTCGAACCTTTGATTATTACTGTTAATTCGTTGGACCGGGTGGGGTTCAGAGATGATGGCTATGGGCTGGGTCGGTTCGGATTATTTGGACCCGAGTGCAACTCTACTTGGAGGACGACTGCTCTAAGCACTGAAACACAGATAAACAACAAACAAAACCTGGAGGTTAAAACTGACACAGTACACAATCTGATTCCAAATTTTAAAAAGTGCATTAATTAAAATATTTACTCACTGCTTTGTGCCAGTTTACTTTGCAGCTAACATTCATGTCTCTAAACAGGAACTTTGGGCAAGAGGTTCAGTAAAATCATAGATGACTGTGGAGGTTATTGTAACAGCTATGATGCAAGTTAATCCACATTGGTAGTGTAGATACATCAGTTTGATCTGTGTGGTTGTCACTTCAGGTGATGTTTTCTACAACGAGGAGGCTCCTCCACCCTTTCTCGACAATGAAGACTTTGATTTTGGATTGGACAACAAGAACATACGAAGAGCCTTCATACGAAAGGTACGAGGAAAGAAACTGTCCAATGTCACGACTCAGAAAGCCACAAGATGGACGTCGTTGGTGCACATTTCCACTGTTCAAAAAAGAACCTTTGTAGTCGGCTGCGTTATTCTGTTATATTATTGCATTATATCAAACACAATGTGCAATTTAGTTTATTTACACCGTTATTCAACTAGGGAAAAAGTTTTTACAAGATTTAAAGGAGAGGGCTAGAATAGCCTTGTAAGCAAAACCTAAAAAGAAAACGTTTCAGACCACAAAAGGATCAAACTGACCATCCGACATACGGATAAAACATACAGGGATGAGTTTAAAGGTTTGTAGTGAGTCTCAGAGCTCTGTCGTAGACTGAACCAAGGATGTAGATCCTGTAGAAGGCAGACCTAAAAATCAAATTGTGATCCTTATACAGAGTATATGCAGGGTCTTGAAAGTTATTAAAAGTTGATAAATCAATTTTGGGAAAATTAAGGGTCTTGAAAAGTATTAAAAAGTCTTGAAAGCGATTTGATGAGGTATTTTTTTTTTTTGCTGTTCTAGCTTTAAATAATTTGACAGCAAGTATGACGAATATTTGTTTTCCTCACCGCGGATGATTCGGAAACCGCTTCGCACAAATTTAGGGCGTCAGGTTACAACAGCCTTTACGGCTAGGCCTATCTTGTGCGCATGCGCGGCTGCTTTATCTCCAAGTTGAGCTTGTGTGTTTGAGTAAGTTGCCGCGAGACCGTGAGAACAATGGGTAAATGCAA
Source organism: Garcialebias charrua (assembly GCA_038048925.1). Classification (NCBI taxonomy): domain Eukaryota; kingdom Metazoa; phylum Chordata; class Actinopteri; order Cyprinodontiformes; family Rivulidae; genus Garcialebias; species Garcialebias charrua. The sequence continues at coordinate 2,302 of JBBPBX010032586.1, forward strand.
GTTTTCGGACTCCTGGTTGGAGATGCCTGATTTTCAAGAATGGCTGAGGCCTGTCGCCGAGAATAACCGTGTTTATTTCTTATTCGCCATTGTTCAACCAAGTTACTTTAAAATAGCTACGAGTCTTGTTGTAACCTAAGCTATATTTTCTTAAACCTAGTCGTGGTTCAGTTTCTTCTTTTGAACTTTTTTCTTTCCACTGTATCTCAGTTCTGTTGTAGGTTTGAGATTCACAGATTTACAGTAATTGAAAACAACAGCAGTTTTGTAAATCAAAGATTTGTTGCTTAATAAAACAAAGTGACGATAAGGTCTTGAATTTATTTTGGAAGGTCTTTAAAAATCTTGAAAAGATATTGAAATTAACTTCATTATTCCTGCATATACCCTGTTATAGGCCCCTTTTGTAGCCTCAGAAGATGACTTCATCTTACTTTGGGCTCATAAGACGTTAAGTGAAGTTTGCCACAGATCGCTGGACAGACTTCCATCTTCACCTCTCTGTTTTGAGTGGAGTTACAGTTCATAATGCCTTTGACTTCACTAGCTCCTGTCATCTGGTTTGCTCCAAAAGACGACCCACGTGCAGCTGTCATCAAACACAACTTGAGAATCACAAATGAATCTTGACCAGTCGTCATGTGTCTGCTGCCTAATGGTTCCCTTTTCTCTTCTCCCAGGTTTACTTGCTGTTGACTGCTCAGCTGCTGGTGACGTTTGGGTTTGTGGCCGTTTTCACCTTCGTGGAGGAAGTCAAGGGATTTGTCGCGAGGAACCTCTGGACGTACCTTTTGTCCTACGGTGTGTTTTTCGTGTCAGTCTGCGTCATCAGCTGCTGCGGAAGTGTTCGTCGAAGACACCCCTGGAACCTGGTGGCTTTGGTGAGACCTCTCTTAATAAGAAACTAAATGGTAAAATGAAAGTTTAGACTGTTTTGTTGCTCCAAAACCTAGATTACTCTTCACACACACCCTGTTATGGTCCTATACTTTGACTCCGTGCAGATGTGTGCAGCAGTCCTGATCATATGTGCTCTTCTCTCTCGTTTCAGTCCGTTCTGACCCTCAGCATGTCCTACATGGTGGGAGTGATCGCCAGCTTCCATGATACAGAGTCAGTCATCATGGCAGTGGGAATCACAGCAGTTGTGTGTTTCACGGTGGTCATCTTCTCCATGCAGGTTTGTTGTGTGACGTCCAGTTTCCTGTGTGTTTATCCTTTACGACTGAACATGACGTCACCGCTCTCCTCTCCCACAGACGAAATACGACTTCACGTCTTGTTACGGCGTGCTGTTCGTTAGCTTGATTGTCCTGTTCGTCTTCGGCATCCTCTGCATCATCTTCCAGAACATCATTCTGCAGATTGTGTACGCTGGACTGGGAGCATTACTCTTCACTTGTGTAAGTGTTTATACAAGCAGTTTGTCATGCAGTTTGGGATTTTATACCAAAAAAAAAGGTTGTGAGTAAAATGCCTCAGTACCAATTTATATCAATCTGTAATTTACACTCTCTAAAACTTGTGTACACATTTAAAAAAGACTGATGTGGATTAAGAGGCATTGTTCAGGTATTAATCTGTGGTTTTTATTTGAACTTTAATCAAATGCATTTTACAACAAACTGACCAAATGCAGTTAAAATAAAAAACTAATTTCACATAAAGCAAGATTTGGCTGCACAAAGAGGAAAATGTGCCTTTTTAAAAAGTGTATCAAGTATTTTCTGCAAAATCTATAAATATTGCTGTAAAAAAAACGAGGGCAGAGGATGTGGAAACACTTCCCATTCAGAGGGAAGGACTGGAAATTCTGGAAATGAGCTTCAGATGTAATGCTGATCTTAAATGTATCTGAAAGCAATTGTCTTCTTTGGGAGCGGAAAAGGTACTTTATGAGACCTTCAGATATTTATGAAACGCTGATAAAATAGCATCCCTGTGATCTGATGAGCAACAACAAATTGATCATATCAATTGATCCAACTTTTTTTCCCTTAAATTTTTATCTTCAATTGCTAACCCATATGTTTTACTCTTCTGGTAAAATCTGTATACAATGTTAGAATAGATTGTGCAATACAGTACTAGCCTCTGTGCCTCCCCCTGAGGCACAGAGGCTCACGCTCTATTCAACCCCTTCTTGACTGCCTGGCTGACATCCATGATTGGATGGCCTCAGACTTCTTAAAGTGTGTGTGACATGATGTTGGAACTATGCATAAAGTGGCAGAGTAGCTACTCGGCTTTGATTTTTTTGTACACAGATGCTTCGAATAATTAAATTATAAAAGTATTTTTTTATAAAATAGTTCTCTTTAGAGCGTTGCAGTTTTTGGGTGGAGAAAGGAGGGGTCAAATGCAGACACATTTTATGACACAATCGCCAGAACGCACCTTGTAAATAACTATGGCAGAGAATATAGAAACCGAGGAATTAAGAAATGTAAGTGAAGATTTGAGCGATTTGTCTTCAGTTTGAGAAGCCGAATGTAAGTTCGAGCTGGTTCTAATTTAGGTCTGCACCCGTATTTATTTGACTTACCGTTCAGTGAGCGAGGTGGTGCGAGGGGAAATCCGACATTTCAGATGAGTAAAGTTCCGATGGTGATGGGCTGGAACCCAATCGTAGTCGTCTACGGAGCTGGCGATGTTAGAACACCCAAATGCGACACAACGTACCGGCATTTTTCAAGTTATACAACAGAAAATAGGCGATCTTGAAGAATAGCAGCGGCAGACAACCGTGCTGGTCCCTACGTCACGACGTCGCATGCGTAAGTACCCGGATGTCCCTTGACGAAACACGGCACCAATTTTAAAATCACTTTAAAATCAAGTTTTCATAGATTTATCATTTTGCTTGTAAAAACAAACATAGTTGAATGAGACAACATATATACAGTATGCTGTGCCACTTTATGCATAGTTCCAACATCATGTCCCACACACTTTAAGTTTCAATGAGAAGAAGTCTGAAGTCATGTTGTTCCATCCCAACGACTCATTCTCGAACTTCTCTAGCCCCGCTAGAGAAACAAAGGGTCACCAATCTGGGAGTGATAATGGACCCTTCCTCGAAACTGAACAGTCACGTAAACATGATTGTTGAATCATGCTTTTTTCAGCTGAGGTGGCTGTCTAAGCTGAAGCATACTATCCAAAAAGAACCTGGAGACAGTAATCCATGCTTTCATAACATCGAGGCTCGATTACTGCAATTCACTTCTGTTCGGAATCAGTCAGTCCTCCATTGCACGGCTACAGCTGGTCCAGAATGCTGCAGCCCGATTCTTAACTGGTACAGGCCATAGAGAGCACATCACACCAGTTTTGGCCTCCCTGCACTGGCTACCCATTCACCTTCGGATCCAGTTTAAAATACTCATGTATGTTTTTAAATCTCTGAACAGTTCCGCTCCACCCTATCTCACTGACCTTCTACAGCCAAATGTCCCACCACGCTCTCTGAGGTCAGCAGACCAGATGCTTCTTTCAATCCCAGATACTCGCCGTAAGCTCAGAGGTGACAGGGCTTTCTCTGTTGCAGGTCCAAGACTGTGGAATGAGTTGCCACTGAGTGTCAGGCAGGCTCACAGTCTTTAAGTCTCGCTTGAAAACCCACTTCTATTCTCTTGCCTTTAACACGGTGTGATTTGTTTCGATCCTCTCTGTACTACACAGTGTTGGCCATTTTAGTTAGTTTCTGTTGCTATTTTATATCTATATTTTTATTTTATGTTTTCCTGTCTGCTGTGCTTGTTTGTTTCTATTGTACATCACTTTGGTTGGCCTTGTGTCTGTTTAAGTGCTCTATAAATAAATTGGTATACAATACATTCCATAACTTTTATCATCCACTAAGAAATACATGTATAATAGGTTTTGTCTAAAGTGATTTATACAAGAAAGCTATTGTGACACGCTTTTGTTTGTTGCAGCGTGAAAGCTGTCATCCATGTCATCATTCTTTGTTAAAAATCAGGTCTCTCTTGTAAATGAGTCCCCGAAGCTCAATGTAATTAACCTGTATAAATAAAGGTTGAAGAAAAAAAAAGATGCAGTGAACAGGACGTGTCTGACCTGTTGTGGATATTTGTTGCAGTTCCTGGCTGTGGACACACAGATGCTGCTCGGCAACAAGGAGCTGGCTCTGAGTCCAGAGGAGTACGTGTTTGCAGCTCTGAACCTCTACACGGACATCATTAACATCTTCCTCTACATCCTGGCCATCATTGGACGAGCGAGAGGCTGAGCGGCGGGGCCGGCGCTTCATTTCTGTTTGTTTCTGATTCGCTTCGTTTGCTGTTTTCATCTTCAAATGATTCAAGGTTGCTTTAGCCTTATCTCATGCGAGCTCTTGATTTTTAAATGATGCCATTAGTAGCTGCTTTAGGTTGTTATTTTGTTGATTTACTCATATTTGTTCAACCTCTTGTAATAAGAATATATTTTGGTAACTGAAGTTATATCTTATACTGTACAAAGAAACTGAAGAGAACTTAAAATGTGTACCAGCGTTTGGTACACTTGCACCTTTTTTTCTGAGCCTTTTAGTTCAATAGGTCAGTTTTGTGTGACGTGCATGGATGTTAACATAAACACCGCACACGTGAGATCCGTCTGAGGTGACCTGCTGTGGTTATAGACTGCTTGGTTGAGACGAGACAACTCTGGAAAATCAAATTGTAAAGTGAGCCTGGGACTGATTTATAAATTCTATATTTAAATATTTTAGAGATGCACAATATTATCTGCATGGTATCGGTATCGGCCGATGTTTGTGATAAAGTTAAATATCGGCCATTCCATCAAAATAGCTCACCGATATAAAAGGTGCTGTTTACATATACAGGTAGTCCCCGACTTACGAGCGAGTTCCGTACCTACGGGCCGTTCGTTAGTCGAAAATTCGTAAGTAGGATCACAATTTTTTAAAATAATAAATAAATAGATGTACAGTACTGTACAGTTACCAAGCACTTAGCCTATCATAACACAGTTTTTAAAGATGAAGGATGAGTTGAATTGTCTCCCTTTCACATAAAGGGAGCTAGCTCCCTTTATGTGAATGGAGCCTGCTAGGGAGGAGGGAGACAATTCAACTCACTCCTTAACTGTGTTAGGATAGGCTAAGTGCTTGGTAACTGTACAGTACTGTACATTTATTTATTCATTATAAAAAATATATATATATTTTTTTTTTTTATGAGATGCATACCGTATTCTCCGGTGTATAATACGCTGTATTTTTGCTCATTTGAATGTCCTGCGTGTTAAACACCGAAGAGTATTATTTATGGATTTTTTCCCATATTTTTAGACATTTTTCGCTCTGATTCTTCGTTTTTCATTTTTGGCAAAAATGGTGCAGTACCAGTTTCGGCCGCTATACGGGCGCTGTAGGCAGCAGCCAGCAGAGGACTCAGAGAGTGAAGAGGAAGAGGAGGGCCACTTCCAGACGTTTCTAGCTCATGTGTCCGAAAACAGCCTCCTCTGGTCGGACTGACTCTGTCGCTGCCCGCCCCTTGCTCTGGGTGTACCGGTAGCTGCATTTAGCTTAGCTGTGAGGTTCGCTGTTTTTGTTTGCAAGATACCACTCATAAACCACACCGCGGATTTTTAAATCCAGCTGATTTCACATTTGGTTCAGCTCAGGAGCCCGTCTGCTATAGTCAGGTAAGAAATATATTTTTTAAGCGTTTATTTAGCTAAATTTAAAGAAACAAAGCGTCCGGTCCGAGCCGCCTGCCTAAAATTCGGCAAAGTTTTTTTTTTAAATCCAGCTGATTTGAACATTTCGTTAAGCTCAGGAGCACGTCTGCTATAAAGTCAGCTAAGAAATATATTTTTCTCGCAAAGAAATAATTGTTTTTACCGTGTTTCCTTGTGAAGTTCTTTGTACTCGCTCGCTTCTGTCGCCGCCATTTTAAGCAGGGCAAATGAGGCGCTGACGCGTCGCGTGGCGATGACGCGTATTAAACACCGAAGCTTATTGTGTACATTTTTTTCTTGTTTATTGTTAATAATTGGACAAAGCGTATTAAACACCGGTGCGTATTTTACACCGGAGAATACGGTATTCGTAAGTCCGAAACGTCGTAAGTCGAGGACTACCTGTATATACACACATATATCTATATATATCTATATCAGTTATCGGGCAAACAAGTTTTAACATATCGGATATCGGCCAAAAATCCAATATCGTGCATCCTTAAAATATTTCATAAGAAAAAAGTAGAAGGGAAAATCAGAAGGGCTAAAGAAAGATCAGTGGATTAAGACACAGCATCCGAGTCTTTAAACTTAATTCACTGTTAAAACGTTTTTAAAAAACGAAAAGGGATCCTGGTGTTTAGTTTCCTTTCTTTCTGTCAAAGTTCTATTTTAATGTTTTTCACGTTGTTGTTGTTGTCATGCTTTGATTATTTGTTTTTCTCCAAACCTGATGTCTGGCTCTTTGTATGACTTTAAAGAATAAAACAAACATTCCATCAACAGAACACGCTTTTGTTTGGATTCAATTTTTAACCCTGTCTGTGTTCAGAGCGTTTCGGGTGTTTTTGGAGACTCAGCTGTGTAACCGCTAACCGGAAGCCTCAGGATGAACCTAGAAGCGTCTGTCATGGCCTTGCAGGCCGAAAACCTTCAGCTGGTGCAGGAAAACGATCAGCTGAAGTTGAGGGTCGGTCTGCTGAAAGAGAACGTGGAGCTGAAAGCACGGCTGGGTGATTTCACAGGTACTGTATCGTTCACCAGTAGGTGGCTGCCACTGAAGAACGCCTTTATTTTTATTCACTGGGACAGTTTGCTCATTTGAACAATAACTTTTAATGTGACTTATGGGGAAACGTAATGTACAAATATATTGACAAGTCATAAAATATCAAATGTAAAGTTTTTGTGTAATTTAACTGCTAAATAAAAAATTAACTGACCCAGGCTGTTTCCTAGTAACCATTACTGTATCTCTGAATTTAAGGAGGAAATAAAAAGTTAAGACACAAACTAGTGCTAATTAAAGTTTTAAGCACTGAGTTGAGACTTAATAATGACTCACATGTGAGTTATGACACATTATCCTCTTATAAGAACTTTACGCAGATCTGTAACCTTGATATAAGTTCTTCAGTTCACATCATTTATGAAAATAATCTGTCGTGAACAAAATGCAACGTAGAAACAACATCACACGGTTGTAAATCCCATTTTGATAACCCATCACAAGATTTCCACAGCTTTGGTATTTTGTTGTATTTTATATATTTTCTTCATCTAGGTTTCATGAACTGCATTTTATTTACAATATTCAATCATTTACATACTTTAAATCTGTTATTCTTTAAATCAACTGGTTGCACAGCATGTCACAAGATTATTAAGAACAGTAGGAAGGCAGAAAATGTTGGGGTTGTGTAGAAAGTTATTTTAATGGGTGGAACAGTGGCGCAGATGACAGAGCTGTTGCCTTGCAGCAGGAAAGTTGCCGGTTCAAATCCCAGCCGGGGCCTTTCTGGATGGAGTTGTTCTCTCCGTGCATGCATGGATTTTCTCTGGGTACTCCAGTTTCCTCCCACAGAGCAGAAACATGCATGTTAGGCTGATTGGTAACTAAATTGTCCCTAGGTGTGAGTGAGAGAGTGAATGGTTGTCTCATTTAATAATAATAATATTAATGAATTTAATTTAAACCGCACTTTTCATTAATAAAAATCTCAAAGTGCAATTCACAATGTGTCCCTGTGATGGACTGGAGACCTGTCCAGGGTGTCCCGCCGCCTCTAACACCGTGACTGCTGGACATGGACACCAGTGACCCCCACGTCCCGAAAAGGAAGAAGCGGGTACAGTATAATGGATGGGTTATAATTTAAATGCTATTTCTCATTATAGTCATGCTTTATCAAACTAAATTGAAATGGTGAAATTGAAGTACTGTTGTTTTTTCTGAAAGTTCCTGAAACGTCCTTGCAGAATCACTGCTGTCATAAACTTGATGAAGTGTTTGGAAGCAGGAGAAAAAGGGAGGCATGGTCAGACCTCACGTTTGTGTCTTTGTTTTTGTAAAACAGCGACTCGGCAGTGGCGGTCCAAGCCTATTTGGCGCCCTATGCGAGCAACCCCAATGGCGCCCACCCCCGGGCCCTCTCCCAGAAAATTTTGAATAAAATGGATGCCATTTCCTGCATTCTGGTGTATTTTAATGGGTCGTTCAACAGCTAGTTTTACCTACATATATAAACTATTCAATAAGTATTTTAGAGTTAATGGCAGAACAAGAAGTAGCCCGATACAAACATATGGCACTAACACAGTATTATTCAAGAATTGTTTCTATAAGAACATTATCAAATATTTTATATGAACAGTAAGATACTAGAAATAACAGCATTGTAAGAGGGGGACAGTTGAACACAGAGGCCTCCACCTCTGTTTAATGATGGACGGTTTATTTTCACAAAGATGGCCTCCTCTACTCCTCTCTCAAACCATCGTTCCTCTCTATCAAGGAGGAACGATGACTGAGTTTGTCACAGCTCCTCAGACTGAAGAAGTCTTTTTGATACAAAGAAGAATCTGTCCAGAGGACTACATTTATTGAGCATCAGGACAATAATCTGTAAAGCTTTAGTACATTTTATATGGAAAACACATTTTGACTTAACCAATTATATTTTCAATGGCAAAATATGCAGGTTTATTTCATATTACTTTCATACTAATCCCTTTCATTCTGGGCTTTATGTATTTATTATCTTACTTTTAATGATAAAAATGTAACGAGTCACTGTCGTTTAGAAAGTGTTTATATTGGAACTAATGTTTGTTCACACACAGTTACAACAGCTCACCTGTTCCTTCATACAGACAGGAACAATCCCCTCATCACTCTCTGCTCCTGACACTAAATCACATTTAAAAAATTGTCATAAAAAACAAAATCTCCCCTTTTTACAAAGCCTTATGATCAATTCAGGCCAGTTTCATTAAAGGGTTGAATCATCTAACATCTCAAGGCACTTTTCATATAGAGCAGGTGGAGTTTTTGATACATTACTGATCATTAATAAGAACCATTTGTTTCCGGTCTGCTCAGCCTCCAGAATGATACAGTCCAATCTGTGGCAGCACACTTTCGACGAGCGACGGTTCCAGAGAGAGCCGCAGCAGAGCAAATCCAGGTCTGAGCGTCGACCGTGGTCTCCCCTGCAAAGCCCTGCACACAGAGACACCGACGAGGCCGCAGAGCTTCAGAGCTGCCGGACCGATACCCCACTTTGTGGTGCAGGTGTCACAATCGCAAGTTTATAAACGAACAATCATGCTGCCAGTGCTTTTTCTTATTTATGGGTTAATTTTTATCGTCAATTTGCAGCTCAACCAAGACTGCTGGGGGAGATTGCCTTTCAGCTGGAGAGGAGGATCCTGTCCCATGTCTTCCAGGATCACAGGAGGCTCTATGGTTTCACTGTGCTCAAAATACCAGAGAAAATTGTAGAGGTAATCACGTGTATTGGTTGATTGTTCATGGAGACTTGTATCCATCTCTTATCTGCCTCTTGTTTTTGAGTCGTGTTGTGGGGGCAGCAGCGTGAGCAGGGAGGTCCAGACATCTCTTTCCACAGCCGTCAGTCTATAGACTGACCCGTTAACAGCTCAGTTCCCTGTTTACCACAGTAGAAGACTTCTAGTCATTTAGTAGAAACTTCCCTTAATGGATGGTAAAAATGATAAGTTTATTTTAGGTACAAGAAGATTTGTGTTTTATTTGTACTAACCCAGAAGGAAGTGAAAACTCTTTCTTTCTGTGTTGCAGGTGAGTACTATGACAGGGAAGGTGGATGAGGGCTCCCAGCTTCTTCTCAGTCAGAGGTATACAGAACTTATGGACACGCTGGGCCAGCGCGGGTACAAAGCAGCTCTGCACTCTCCTTTCTGTGAGTTCATCATCAACACCTACGGTATCCTGAGGCCAAGTAATGGAACCGATGAGACCAAGTACAATAATCTGGATTTTCTAAGGATGATGATCAGGACCACTGCTCCAAAGAAGCTACAGAAGGACCTGTATCTGGTACTCGATTGTCTCTGTTACATGGCAGCGCAGGACATGAGGCCTCTCCTCTTCTGGTAGTCATCACTGCATCCAAAGTTCAGCAGACCAGGACAGAACCATCCATTATATGAGGATCAGCTGAAATAAAACATAAAATGCTATTAATATACTGCAAACCTCTTGTTTTACACATCTCTATTTACCATTGCAGAACTAAGCATTTAAACAACAAAGGCATGAAACATTCAGGGTTTCCTGTGCTGTTTCAAACATAAACAAAAAGTGAGACTTGTTAACAACATTTAAATATGACTTTTGATTTTCCAGTTCGTTAATACAGTGCCTTATTTTTTTATCCTTTATAATAAAGAATAAAGCATATTTCAAATACACTTAACTTTTGAACCAATGAACTCAAAAAGGGATTTTCATATACAAATCTAAATATTTGTTAGTTCAGAATAAAATAAAATAAAAATGAGAAATTACTTTGTCAACACCAAACCTGCAAAAGGCCAAGTTCACATGGAAGAGAAAAAAAAATCACAATTTTTTTTTAATAAACAAAAAATAACCTCCCTGGTAAGGTCTATTCAGGGGTTCTGGAGAGGAGGGTCCGTCGGATAGTCGAACCTCGGATTCAGGAGGAGCAGTGTGGTTTTCGTCCTGGTCGTGGAACACTGGACCAGCTCTACACCCTCAACAGGGTCCTGGAGGGTGCGTGGGAGTTTGCCCAACCAGTTTACATGTGCTTTGTGGACTTGGAAAAGGCATTCGACCGCGTCCCTCGGGGGGTTCTGTGGGGGGTACTCCGGGAGTATGGGGTACCAGGCCCATTGATATGGGCTGTTAGGTCCCTGTACGACCGGTGTCAGAGCTTGGTCCGCATTGCCGGCAGTAAGTCAGGCTCGTTTCCAGTGAGAGTTGGACTCCGCCAAGGTTGCCCTTTGTCACCGATTCTGTTCATAACTTTTATGGACAGAATTTCTAGGCGCAGCCAAGGTGTTGAGAGGATCCGTTTTGGTGGCCTTAGAATCGCTTCTCTGTTTTTTGCAGATGATGTGGTCCTATTGGCTTCATCAGCTCGTGATCTACAGCTTTCGCTGGAGCGGTTTGCAGCTGAATGTGATGCGGCCGGGATGAGGATCAGTTCCTCCAAATCCGAGGCCATGGTCTTGAGCCGGAAAAGGGTAGCGTGCCCTCTCCGGGTCGGGGAGGAGGTCCTTACCCAAGTGGAGGAGTTTAAGTATCTCGGGATCTTGTTCACGAATGAGGGAAAACTGGAGCGTGAGATCGATAGGCGGATAGGTGCAGCGTCCGCAGTGAAGCGGGCGCTGTACCGGTCTGTCGTGGTGAAGAGAGAGCTGAGTCAAAAGGCAAAGCTCTCAATTTACCGATCGATCTACGTTCCCACCCTCATCTATGGTCATGAGCTTTGGGTTATGACCGAAAGAACAAGATCTCGGATACAAGCGGCTGAAATGAGTTTTCTCCGCAGGGTGGCTGGACTCTCCCTTAGAGATAGGGTGAGAAGCTCAGTCATCCGGGAGGGACTCGGAGTAGAGCCGCTGCTTCTCCACATCGAGAGGAGCCAGTTGAGGTGGCTCGGGCATCTGGTTAGGATGCCTCCTGGACGCCTCCCTGGTGAGGTGTTCCGGGCATGTCCCACCGGGAGGAGACCCAGAGGAAGACCCAGGACACGCTGGAGGGACTATGTTTCTCGGCTGGCCTGGGAACGCCTTGGGATTCCCCCAGAGGAGCTGCTCCAAGTGGCTGGGGAGAGGGAAGTCTGGGCCTCCCTACTTAGGCTGCTACCCCCGCGACCCGACCCCGGATAAGCAGAAGAAAATGGATGGATGGATGAAACAAAAAATAACCTTTTGTATTGTTAGCTTTATTAGCAGCTAAATGTAACTGTAGCATCATTTGGGAAAAAAAAAGTATGGGTGTTTCTGTTATTCTTCTTCTTCTTTCGGCTTTTCCCTTTTCAGGGGTCACCACAGCGAGTCATCCTCCTCCACCTCACTCTGTCCTCTGCATCCTCTGTCCTCACTCCAACTACCTTCATGTCCTCTCTAACTGCATCCATATATCTCCTCTTTGGCCTTCCTCTGTGTCTTTTTCCTGGCAGCTGCATTTCTAACATCCTTCTACCAATATACCCACTGTCCCTCCTCTGGACATGTCCAAACCATCTCAGTCTGGCCTCCCTAACTTTATCTCCCAGTTGTTCAACATGTGCTGTACCTCTGATGATCTCATTCCTGATCTTATCCATCCTTGTCACTCCTAAGGAGAACCTCAGCATCTTCATTTCTGCTACTTCCAGTTCTTTCTCCTGTCTTTTTGTCAATGACACTGTCTCCAGACCATACAACATAGCTGGTCTCACCACTGTCTTGTAAACTTTTCCTTTGACCTTTGCTGACACCTTTTTGTCACAAATCACTCCTGAAACTTTTCTCCATCCACTCCATCCTGCCTGGACTCTGTTTTTCACCTCTTTACCACATTTCCCATTTTCCTGGACAGTGGACACTGGACCCCACTTGAAGACTTCATGCATCAGTTTAATCACTGCATGGTCAAACATTAAGAAATATTGCCAAAGACAGAGTACATTGTTGTATAAAAAAAATATGCAACAGATATTAGAAGTTAGCTTCTTTTTATTTTTATTTTTTGATCGGTCGCGTAGGGCGAGGTCACGTAATGCAAAGCCGAAGAACAAACAAAAAAAAACCGTCAGGCCAAGCCCATCACCATGGCAACCGCAGCGGGGCGTGGCCTAATGCCACGATTAGCATGATAGCATCCGGGGTAGAAACGAGTTTATGATTCAAAATGGATTTACTTGTTGTTCGTCTGGTTGTCTGTTTTCACTTTAAAGCCTTTTGGTTTAAAATGAGTCCATGACAACTTGATACATACTTTAATAAAAACAAAAACAGGTTTCTTTGTTTTTGACTGATCAACGGACAGTGCTCGCTCTCAGGTAAGAGTTTCACAAGCTAGCCGACAGGTGACTGCTTTAACAGAAATCTGCTTAAATCATTTATTATCAAGTGTTGGAATTCAGAGACACCATTTTATAACTATACTATACAGTCATATTTAGTGGGGTTTCACGCCACAGAATAGTTAGTTTGCTGCTGTTGTGTTGAAGATTAAAGCAGGAAGTCTGCTGTGGGACTGAAAACTACAGTCTTACTTTAACTGTAAATAAAGGAGAGAACTGCAGAAATATTGTGCTCTCTGACTCAGAGAGCACAATATTTCTGCAGTTCTCTCCTTTATTTGTGTACCTCAGAGTCTGAGGTACACAATGAAACCAATAAAAAGCAGCAAACCTGCTATAATTTGAATGAACACATTAAAACTTAAAAAATAAATATGTGTATTTTACTTGTGAATGTGTTATGCCTGATATATACTTTAAAATTTAAATCAAATTGCCAAAGAGCAAGTTGAGAGATGTGGTAAATGTCTGCCTCACCAAACTTTCATAGCAGTGTGTATAATGTGTAAAAGATGTGATTTAGGATTATAAAGGCTGTATTACATGCTCAAGTCATGAGTCATAGTGATGTAAAAACTGCATGCTGTCTCTTGCTTCTCCTTCCCACAGCATGCACAGGCATGAAGTCAAAAAGTCAGTCACTCCTGATGACCCATGCAGTAAATGTTGAACATTGATTCAGGGCAAAAAGGCGAAACACGTTTTTCTGGGAAGAAGACAGTGGTGGAGAAAGTACTTAAACACTGTACTTAAGTAAAAGTACAAATAAACAGACAAAAATGTACTGTAGTAAAAGTAGAAGTACCACATTAATGTTTTTACTTAAAGAAAATAAGTACCGGTACTTGCTTTTAAAAATACTTAAAGTATTAAAGTAAAAGTACTTGCTGAATGTATTACCTAACACAATGGCCTACAATATCATTAAGTGTGCCTACTGTATGTATATTTTCTGTAATACATTACAAGTGTTGTTCCAGTTTAAAGAACAATGCTGCAGATACAGTAGTGCATGTTTTTATTGTGTGACACAGTTCACACTTGGACTTGTGATTCTGCGCGTCAGAATTTCAGGGATGACATGCAGAGTTAAATGTCATTAAGCAAAATAAGAAAGAGGAATGATTTTACCTTTGAAATTTTTTATTTAACACAAAGCAGAACCAATGTGTCATTTTAACTGCAGTAAACACATTTAAGTAAAAGTTGTCTGATGAAAAAAGGAGCATTAGGCCAAACAAAGGAATAGACATTGATCATTTCAACTCCAGTTTGTCTTCAACTCTAGTTAAAATACTGTCTAGTCAACCTTGTAATGGGTCAATAGTGAACAATATTTTAACTTCCTGACACCATTTTCAAAACTTGGACCCGAGTGTCGAGTCATTTGGAGACATCTCTTGTCTCCTGTCCTAACATGAACTGACACATTTTAATATTACAGCAAGAATTTCTTGTTCAAGTTCAGAAGAAGTTGGTTTTCAAAGGTTTTTTTGTCCAGTCTGTCTCTTTTGGGAGAGAAAATCTGTCCTGCTGTACTAAACAGTCTTTCAGTAGCCTTTCAATAGTTTTTTTTAATAAGGCCATGGGTGTTGTGTGTCTGACTCTCCACGGTGGAATCCATTGTGCGTGTGTTGGCGATGCTGTGGGTGGCCCCAGCTCAGTGACATACAGTATACTGTAACTAGAACATACATCATTGGTCCAGCTCTTCTTGAAGGCAGGTCTAAGGCTACCTGTCCACTTTGCAGTGATTCAGTGGCCCAACTCCCCTCTCACCTTTGGTTACTTTCAAACTAACGAACAAATCAAAAAATCGCAACATGAAAGTTACTTGTAACTTAACGCATTATAGAAATGTAGTGTAGTAGAAAGTACAGATACTTCATGTAAAATGTAGTGGAGTAAAAGTAAAAAGTACCCACATTTAATTACAGATACATGAGAAATGTACTTAAGTACAGTAACAAAGTACTTGTACTTACCGTAGTTACATCCCACCACTGGAAGAAGAGAAATGACCCATGTGGCAAAGACGTGCTGTCAGATGTTTTTTTTTTTTGTTAATGTTGGGCTGCAGGAACAGGCTCGTGGTAACCGTCTGCATTTCTCTCTTGCTTTAGTTTCCAGTGGAGCTCTGGAAGGAGAGACAAGAATGAACGGATGAGGCCAAAACTGGACGTCCGGATTGTTTTCATCCTGTTTGTTGTGTAGGAACAGTGGAGAGACATGAGTCTACGAGAATCGCCCTTTCCTAACAAGTTTGTTAAAGGTGTCCATTCCGTGGGATGGGTGTTGATCTTTCCTTGTTTCTGGTATCTCGACCGCCTCATTGCTGTGTGCAAGTCCACCACAAAGGAACAAGCCGAGCGAAAGGAGCAAGAATGCTACCTCCACCCTCTCAAGGTCTTCTTCGGCTCTATAGTCTTCTTCATTTTTTTTGTCCTCACAGCCCCGCTGGCTTTCCTGGGCTTGCTGCTCTGGGCGCCCCTTCAGGCCTGCCGCAGGCCGTTCACCTACCACAAAGAGGCGCCGTCGTCACTGGAGATGGAGACGCACAGGGGCTTTGAGATAGCAGGACAGGCCTCGCTTACCTTCGCCTCTGCTAACTTGTGTCTTCTGCCAGACAGCCTGGCTCGCTTTAACAACCTTGGCCACACGCTGCGCCGGGCGTCTACCATTGGCCAGCTCATCGTGACGAGCCAGTCAAACTACCAAAGCGCCCCCACTGGGTTGCTCTCTCAGGAGCAGCGCGAGGAACCATGGGAGGTGCTGACATCTTTTCCAGCCAATCTTGACATGTTGTGCCTCGAGGAGGTGTTTGATAAGAGGGCAGCCCAGAAGCTCACCAACACACTAAAGCCAGTGTTTGGACACATTCTGTACGACGTCGGTGTGTACGCCTGCCAGCCGCCCTGCCGGTGTTCGTCTTTTAAGTTCTTCAACAGCGGCATGTTCTTTGCCAGCAGGTTTCCTGTGCTGCAGGCTCAGTACCACTGGTTTCCCAACAGCAGCGGAGAAGATGCTCTCGCTGCCAAGGGCCTCCTCTCTACTAAGGTGCAAACATCTGATCCAGTCATTTCAAAGCTTCACTGTTTAGAGTTAAAAACTGGGTTTTTTTTTCACGTCTTTGCTAAAACAAGAATGTTCACCTGATTTAAGATAGCATTTGAGATACCGTATTTTCTGGCAGATAAGTCGCACCGCCCTATAAGTCGCATTGTCCAATTACTGTATGTCCAATAAATTGAAAAAATCCATAAACATGTTGCACCGCCGTATAAGTCGCATCTATTATGCGTTACCGCTGACGCGTCGCGTATGTTACGCGTCACCGCTGACAACCCGAAATGTGGGCCGGTGGTTTGCCCTGCTGCAAATGGCTGCCACACGGAAGGACTTTAACAAGATTAACACGGTAAAAACAATTATTTGTTTGCTGAAAATTATAGCAAAGATGTGTCTTAGCTGAACTTTTCCTTAATAAATGCACGTAATTGTCAAATCAGCTGGATTTAAAAAGTAGTTTCGCTACGTGCACCCGCACGGGTGGGACCGCAGCATTTTCTTTAAAATTTAGCAAGATAAACACTTAAAAATATATATTTGTTAGCTGACATTATAGCAAAAGTGTTTCTGAGCTTAACCGTTCCTTAATAAATTCACGTAATGGTCAAATCTGCTGGATTTAAATTGTTTCGCTTTGACGTCTTCCAAACGGTCGCGCGCGCTGCGAAAATAAATTATAAATAAATCGAATTTTAGCTCAAACATCTCCTACAGCTAACAGTTTGTAAATGTCCACCTAGTAATTACTTTCTGTAAGTTTCAACAAAATCTGTCCTGTGGTTTAGTAGTTCATACCTCCAGAGCAGGAGGCTGGGCTGCGACAGAGTGAGTCTGACCAGAGGAGGCTGCCGTCAGACACATGAGGTGGGAACGGTCGGTGGACCCTAGCGGCCAAAAGTGGTACTGCACCATTTTTTGCCAAAATGAAAAACGGTCATATCCGAGCCAAAAATTTGTCTAAAAATATGGTAAAAAATCCATAAATATGTCGCTTCGCCCCATAAGTCGCAGGGCATGCAAATTAGGAAAAAGGGTGCGACTTATACGCTGGAAAATACGGTAATGCAAACAGCTCATCATGCAAAGTTCATTTGGGGCATGCATATATTGGAAACAAAGAATTTTGTGCAAATAAATGACTGTTTGTTATTGTAGTTGGTCAGAAGCATGTCTGATGTGTACATGAAGTAAAATAGTAAAAAAACAAAACACTGAGTTTAGCTTTCAAAAGTAGCTAACGCCATGTTTACTGCAACCACTACCATAGTTATGTTTGTCTTGCAGCGACCATAAAATAAGTTCAATTCCTGGTTCTTACGTGTAAGTTGGACACGGTGAACATGTTGTTGAAATTCCCAGGTGTTAATCGGACAGAATCAGAGCAGGAAGAAAGTTGTCGGCTATTTTAACTGCACACACCTTCACGCACCAGAGGGCAAGTATCCATTTTGAATTTGTTTTTCTCAGTTGACATTTTTGATTTTTGCATTTCACTGTGACAAAATGAAAACAAAGTCCGGTTCGTGATACCGTCTGTGTTCTCGTCAGGGGACGGGAGGATTCGCTGTGAGCAGTTGGACATGGTTGCCGGTTGGATTGCTGAGTTTCAGGCTGCCAACAAACAGCCGGAGGAGGAGGTGGTTTTTGATGTGCTCTGTGGGGATTTCAACTTCGACAACTGCTCACCTGGTGTGTGACTTGCAGGAAAAAAAAGTTGTTTTTGTTTACATTTGTATTATTTTGATCCTTATCCGTTTAATTGCCATTCAGAGCCATGTCAAAAACCTGTTCTAAGACATTTTTAATACATTTTTTCTAAATTAGATGACACTCTGGAACAAAATCACGGTTTGTTTGAGGAGTACAGAGACCCTTGCAGGGCAGGACCTGGAAAAGAGAAGCCCTGGGTTATTGGTCAGTGCAGTACCAACTAAATACAGGTCCTTCAAAAAAAAAACAGCATATTGTGATAAAGGTCAGTATTTTCCATAATGTAATGATAAAAATGAAACTTTCATATATTTTAGATTCATTGCACACCAACTGAAATATTTCAGGTTTTTTATTGTTTTAATACTGATGACTCCATATCACCTCAGCAGTGCCACAGGCTGATTGCCTCCATGCCACGCCGCATTGAAGCAGTCATTTCTGCAAAAGGATTCCCGACCAAGTATTGAGTGCATAACTGAACATAATTATTTGAAGGTTGACTTTTTTTATTAAAAACACTTTTCTTTTATTGGTCGGATGAAATATGCTAATTTTTTGAGACAGGAATTTTGGGTTTTCATGAGCTGTATGCCAAAATCATCAGTATTAAAACAATAAAAGACCTGAAATATTTCAGTTGGTGTGCAATGAATCTAAAATATATGAAAGTTTCATTTTTATCATTACATTATGGAAAATAATGACCTTTATCACAATATGCTAATTTTTTGAGAAGGACCTGTAAATGTCTTCCTGTTCACAGCATGTGGTAAAGTAGCAGCTCATGGTGTGGTTTTCTCTTGAAGGGACTCTGTTGGAGCAGCCCACGATGTACGAGGACGATGTGAACACTGCAGAAAACCTCAAAAGGTTTTCTCCGTTCTGTTGCGTTCGTTGTATGAAAGCTGTTGAAAGATGCACTTTTACACTTTCTCCTCGTGTCCACATGGATTCACTCTGTCTTCTTTGTTCACGTGTAGAACGTTGGAAACAGAGGAGCTGAGGAAGCAGTACATCTCCCCTCCTGTTGCTGCTGAAGGCTTCCCGTTGGTTTACCCAGAGGCCGGCCAGCCGTGGATCGGGCGACGGCTCGACTACATCCTCTACCGGGAAAGCTCCGTGTCAACGTTGTACAGAACGGTTAGTGTGACGCCTCCTATTTACCCTCACAAGTCTGAGTTCACAGCTACTTCTGCTTGAGCTGAAACGTGACTTAGAAAATGTGTGGTGTGCTGAGAATAAGCGTGAATGAATATTTGCACAACTGCTAACAAGATTTCTGGCATTACCATTTAGGACGTCGAAGCGGTGACCTACATAACGCAGCTGGCCGGCCTCACGGACCACATTCCTGTAGGTCTGAGACTGAAAGTCACCATGGACTCCAGCTGTAACGACGTATGACAGTAACCAGAAGAACCCAACCTACAGTACAGCTAAACTCGACACAGGCAGAGCGATGCTTTGATGGAACACTGGAGTTTGTCATTTCTATTACAATGTCCTGACAAGTGAGTTTACTTGAAAGTTTGTGAACTCTCTAGAACAGGGGTCTGCAACCTGCGGCTCTGGGGCAACATGTGGCTCTTTGGTCCCTCTATAGCAGCTCTTTCAGGCTTTGACCAAAACAAAAATAAAACTGAATTTTATTTAAATTATTGTTAACAATGAAAATAGCTATGGTAGTTTCAGCAGATTTCCTGTCATTTTCAAATATGTGAAAGATGGTACAAATACAAGGTGTAGAGCGTGGACTACATCATGCTAGTAGTTTGTTAGCCACTTTAAGACAATGTCCAGTCTCACAGCGTGATCGTTCTCTCAATACTACCAGAATGTTTAAGAATGTTTTAAAGACAAGCTGCTGAGAAGGAATATTTGATGACACTAAGAATAAAACACAAAAGTCAAAGTCAAGTATTTTTCTTTAAAAATGTAACTGGATACCCAACAAACTGGCCTAATTTTATACTGTATTTACTTTTTTCTTCTTTCGGCTTCTCCCTTCTTCAGGGGTCGCCACAGCGAACTAGTCGCACGAAGACTTGGCAATTGTTTTTACACTGGATGCCCTTCCTGACACAACCACAGCCCTCTGTGTGGAGCAGAGAGCTGATATCTAGGGTTCCCGGGGGAGCAGATGGTGTGGGTTAAGGGCCTTGCTCAAGGGCCCAGAGTGGGGCAGATGAGGGTGGAGACAGATGTGACTGCCTCACTTATCCCACCCACATTCTTGATGTTGTCGGTACCGGGGCTTGAACCTGCGATCTTCAGATCACAAGCTCACCTTCTTAACCTCTGCACCACCACTCTCTATTTATACATAGGACACTTAATTCTTCAACAAATAAGAGAACTCACATGCAGAGTTCAGTCTTTCAATTTTTATAAAATTAATAAAAATTAGTATTTTTTTTCTTTCTTTACATGAATCTAGTATTTTGCATTAAAATGTAAAAATAAATAAATATTAATAATAGTTAGACATATTTTGTTCTAAATCACCCCTACTGGCTGGAAAAGTAATCTCCAACAAACTTGTAGTGGTCCACAGGCCACCAGTTGACAGTACACAGTTGTATCAGGTTTTGCGGCTCCAGACATGATTAATAAACAAAGTGGCAAAAATAAGTCTTTATCACAAAGGTTGCAGACCCCTGCTCTGGAATTTTCTATATTTCTTCATAAAAATGGTTTAAAACATCAGATTTTCACACAAGTCCTAAAAGATGATAAAGAGAACCCAGTTCAACAAATGAGACAAAATAAAAGAAAAAGAGTTGTTGATGCTCATCAGGCTGGAAAAGGTTACAAACCATCTGTAAAGAGGTTGAACTCCACCAATCCATACTCACACAGACTGTGTACAAATGGAGGACATTCAAGATCATGCCCTCCCCAGAGTAGAGGACCAACAAAGATCATTCCAAGAGTATCCTGATGCATGCTCAATAATCCAGGTAGAAAAATCAAAAAAAGTTAAGTCTGGTCCTCTGGACATT
>JBBPBX010032587.1:6661-33790 GCA_038048925.1 Garcialebias charrua
ATCATATATATATATATCATATATATACAGTATATATAAATATATATCATATATATATCATATATATATATGATGGTGGCCATCTTTGATTTTGACGTGTCAACCTCGGAAACTTTCTTACATCGAGATGCAGTCACACACCAAAATGGAAGTTGGTACCTCACTTTTCTTTAAGTTATAATGCTCACAAGACATATGGACAGTATTCCCACTTGACAACAAAACTAAAAACAAGGGTTTAACAGTAGATTCATTAAATACACTCAGTGACCTGAACAAAAAGTGGATTCAGACGTTGGTGATGATTTTCTGCATATTTTGCGAAAACATGTCCAGTGGTTCGTGAGAGAATTTGTTGACAGAAAGAAAATTACAAACATTATTGTCCACCTTCATCTTCAGCAGCAGATGATAATAATATCCTTTAAACAAATGTTTGTATAAAACCTTTACTGACGTTGTGTTTGTGGCAGAAGTTCACAGCCTGCAGAGTTTGCCACACGATGCTTTTCAGCTGACCCTCAGCGACCCTGCACAGAGAAGAACCGACTGTTGGACCAGCAATCAGAACATTTCTGCTGCAGCGTTTTCAAGCTTCTGGAGCAAACAGGAGGCGTTTTACGCATCTTTGTGGCAACAAGGTAACCTTAGGCGACACCGGCAGAAGCTCCTTTGTTTCCAGAGCAGTTAGAGTTTCTGCAGCATGGCATTGTGGGAAAAATAAAATTGCTCAGACAGGAAGTACCCGTAGTCATAGTGGTTTAGGGTTAGTGTGTGAGGTCATTTCATAAAAACAAAATCAAGTTTATCTAGGAGTACTGTATAGTCTAACCTATGATCATGCTCTGTGCATATGCAGTATTCAGATATTATATATATACCTTATAAGTGTTAGGATAGGCTAAGTGCTTGGTAACTGTACATCTATTTATTGGTCTATTTATTTATAAAAAACAAAAATAATAAAAATTCTTTTTTTTTAATCCTACTTACGAATTTTCGACTTACGAACGGCCCGTAGGTACGGANACATGTACTAGATACACGCCTGAACCCTGACCCACTGATTGCTCTGTTCGGTCTTGTAGAGGGCATGACAAACCTAAATAAAAACCAACAACATGTAATATCGTTCACCTCTCTCCTGGCCAGACGAGCTATTTTGCTTAGGTGGAAAGAACCGTTTCCACCCACTCACGCTCAGTGGTTGGCTGACATCATGTCCTGTTTAAAGCTGGAGAAAATCAGATTCACACTCCAACAGAAAGAGGGTAAATTTGAGAATGTCTGGGGACCTTTCCTGAATCTGTTCCAGTCTCTTTGACAACACAACTCATTCAGGTTAATGCAGTCTCTTGGCTATTTTACCTTTTATTTATTTTTTTCCCTTTTCTTTTGGCAGTGATTGGGTAGGGATTATTTTCTACATGTTGTAACTTAGATTGATTGTTGTGTTTTGTTGTTGTTGTTGTTGTTGTTGTTGTTGTTGTTGTTGTTGTTGTTGTTGTTGTTGTTTTTGTTTGTTGTTGTTGTTGTCTGAAGAAAAAAAAATGAAAAATTCAATAAAAAAGATCTTGAATTTGAAAATACATATTTTGAACAATTCCGGGAAAACCGGATAGTTAGTCCCGGTTCCGAACGATTCTCAGTTCTCAATGCCCAACCCTATTTATAAATATGGGGAAAAAATCCATAAATATGTTGCTTCGGCCTATAAGTCGCAGGACATGTAAATTATGCAACAACAACAAAAAACTGCAACATATAGGGAGGAAAATACGGTATTGCATTATTTAGCTTGCCAAATCTCTGGAAAAAACATGTAATATTATATCATTTTCCTCGATAAATAAATGACCAAGTATAAAAAATGTTTCTCATTTGTTTAACTTGGTTCTCTTTATCTACTTTTAGGACTTGTGTGAAAATCTCATGATGTTTTAGGTCATTTTTATGCAGAAATTTAGAAAGTTTTAAAGGCTTCACAAACTTTCAAGCACCACTGTACAGTATGTGTGAATATAAAGTTAATTGTGCCTGATGTTCATGTTTTCAGTGGTCCCTGCAGATGTTCAGCAGAAGGTGCTGATTAAAGAAGAAGCTCCTGAAGTACGGATGCTTGGTGTGGACCAACAGGATCCAGAGACCCTCAACATAAAGGAGGAAGAGGAGGAACTGTGGACCAGTCAAGAGGGAGAGAGGTTTTGTGTGAAAAGGGAGACTGACGACATCGGGTTTGCATTCACTGCTGTTCCTTGGAAGAATGAGGAAGAAGAAGAAAAACCTCTGTTTTTACAGCTTCATCAGCACCAAGTAAAAGAGGAAGATCTTCCAACCAGCAGCTCAGCTGGCCAGATGAAAGCAGCAACTGGTGGAGAGGACTGTGGAGAAGGAGAAACTACCAGGAACCCAGATCTAAATACTTATGGAGATGATTGCAGCTCTTCAGAGACTGAAGTCAGTGAGGATGATGAAGGTGATGAGGTGAAGGACTCTGACTCTCAGCTAAAAGACTTATCAGACTCTGGGTCAGAACCTGAAGACTGTGACAAAGACTGGAAGGAGAGCAGAGCTCCTGAGTCAGGCATAAACACTGTCAACAAATCTTGCAGCTTCACTGAGCGTGGGAAACAATTTCACGAGACGAGCCAGTCAGTGACATCTTCAAGTTGTTTGGTTATCCAGGAACGTTTAAAAGTGAAGACAACTAGAGGCTCAATCAAGAAAAAACAGTCAAAACAGAACTTATTTAGTTGTGAAGACTGTGGGAAAAGATTTAACCAAAAGGGTAGTCTAAAGACACACCTGATAGTCCACACAGGACAGAAAGCATTTGCTTGTGATCTTTGTGGATGCAGGTTTGGACAGAAGTCACATTTAAACAGACACATGATAGTCCACACAGGACAGAAAACATTTGCTTGTGATCTTTGTGGACGCAGGTTTGGACGGAAGTCAAATTTAAACGCACACATGATAGTCCACACAGGACAGAAAGCATTTGCTTGTGATCTTTGTGGACGCAGGTTTGGAAAGAAGTCAAATTTAAACGCACACATGATAGTCCACACAGAACAGAACGCATTTGCTTGTGATCTTTGTGGACGCAGGTTTGGACAGAAGTCAAATTTAAACACACACATGAAAATCCACACAGGACAGAAAACTTTTGCTTGTGATCTTTGTGGATACAGGTTTAGACTGAAGTCACATTTAAACAAACACATGATAGTCCACACAGGACAGAAAGCGTTTGCTTGTGATCTTTGTGGATACAGGTTTGGACAGAAGTCAAATTTAAACACACACATGATAGTCCACACAGGACAGAAAACATTTGCTTGTGATTTTTGTGGACGCAGGTTTGGACTGAAGTCATATTTAAACAGACACATGAAAATCCACACCAGATGAAAGCAGTTTAGCTGTGAATAATAACCCTTGCTTTGTCTTTTAAAATCTCATCTCATAAATAACACATTCCTTTCAGCAATATTTTTCTTTGTACCTTTGTTACCAAACTTTTGATTTTTATATTTGACCACTGGTTCACTTTTTTTATTAGAGCTTCTATTAAAGTCTAGTTCAATTTACCTCAGAAGAGGTACGTCTTTCATAGTCGCTGAGGAGTCCTGCCTCCACTGTGGGTGACAGGTGCAAACAAGTTGCAAAGAGTTAATATGCACAGCAAACATATGAGTGATGCAAACTCCAAAATAATCAACAACCCCAAAAAAAGCAGCAGAAGAAATCTGAAATCACAGAAAATAAAGAATAGAAAATAGATAAACACAGAACACAAAAATGAAAACAAAGAAAAAATGCTGCAAATACTAAAAACACCTAAACAACTGTGAATAAGATGCTGCAAACTCCAAAAAAAAAGAAAGAAAAGTTCAGCAGACCACTAGTAGGGGGGCTTGTCCACCAAGTCACATGGGACCAGACCCCATGTAAATACATTTTAGCTGAGCAGCCACTTTCTAAAGTCATAATACGGTACTTTCATGCAAGGATACATAAAATGTATCAAGTAAAGAGAGGTTTTGGTAATGTAAGGAAACAAAATGTAGTCTCACGTTGTTCATCTGGCTTGTTCAGGCTGTCACTCCTTTGCTTCACTCTTGTGTGTTTTTTCCATGTTCTCCAGATCCTCCCCCACAAAAAAACTAAACAAAAGCAAAACAAACAAACAAAAAATCAGAAAGGAGCGCGTAATCAGGTTACTTTCTTGGGGGAGTTTTTGTGTTCTTCCCATACACTTGTGAGTTTTCTCCGGGTACTCCGGTTCCTCCCCCAAAAAAACACACACACAAAAAAACCTGAAAGGAGCGCATGATCAGGTTACTTTCTTGGGGGAGTTTTCATGTTCTTCCCATGCACTTGTGTGTTTTCTCCGTGTTCTCTGGTTCTTCCCAAACACAAAAAAAAAAAAAAACTGAAAGGAGCGCATAATCAGGTTACTTTCTTGGGGGAGTTTTTCCGGTTCCTCCCCCTAAAAAACAAAAGCAAAACAAACAAACAAAAAAACCTGAAAGGAGCGCATAATAGTGTTGTTCATACCAGGATTTTCTGGCCCGATACGATACTGGGTAAAATCAATGTGGGTATCAGTTGTATCGATACTGATACTGATACTTTGAGCCAATATGCATAATGTGTCAGGTAAACCTAATAAAAGCAGTCTATTCAAATCAAAGCTGCATGAAACTCAAGAGTCTGAGCTTATAAAATAGTACATCATACAAAATACTGTATGTGAAAATGGTTTTTCAAACAATAAAATAAGAATATAAGGAAAATCATAAACTACTATAAATTATTAAATATCTAATAAATAATAATAGATATGTTTAAGATAATGTTATTTCTTAAACATTTTGTATTATATAATTTTCAGAGTTCACCAAGTCTGTTTTATCATCGTTGCTCTGTATAACTTGATGACACCTAGTCCATGTAATCCACTTGAAACCTTACCTGAATAAATCTCGACAGAACTTCATCTGGAGTTCCACAAGGTTCAGTACTTGGACCTAAATTGTTTATTTTATATGTAAACGATTTAATTGAAGTATCTGACATCCTCAAATGTGTTTTATTTGCTGATGATACAACTTTTTTCTGTTTGGGTAAAGACATGGATCAGATGTTTGAGTTGATAAACAAGGAGGTTGTTAAAATACAGGATTGGTTTAAATTAAATAAGTTATATTGAATGTTGATAAAACTAATTTTATGATATTTAGTAACAAAAAGATAACTTTTGATTTTTCTTTCAAAATTAATGGTGTTAAGACAAGTAGAGTGAATGAGGTAAAGTTTCTGGGAGTAATTATTGATGATAAAATGTCTTGGAAACAACATATAAACCTTGTAAACATTAAAATATCTAAGTCCAATGCCGTGTTATATAGAGTAGGGGACTTATTCAGTGGTGGGCAACGCTAATCCAAAAATTAGTTCCACAATTTCTAAAACGCTTATTAATTTATTTAGGTCCACAATTTCAAAAGCACAAATGTCTTATGAAAATTGGGGGAAGCTAATTTAAACCGCTATTTATATTCAACATTCGGTGGCCAGCAATATTTGCACTACACTGCTGACTAGAGGTGCATGAATACACCTTATCCTACCTCTTAACACCGATTCGCCCGGGATGTCATCTCCTACCATACACCTTTCGCTCAAGGTCCAAAAATGTAAAAGTTGTTTAATGTGTTGACTTGAGGATTGCTGTTTCTTTGTCTTTTTGTTTTGTTTGTTTATTGTAGATTTTTCATAAAAAATGCATCGATAAAGTTATTTTAACTGTTTTCTGGAAAACTGAAGCGCATGCAATGCATTATGGGCACTGCAGGCACATGACGAAAGCAAAGCAAGGAACCAAAACTTTCCATGCTGTTGCTCCATTTGACCACTAGATGTCTGTCTTCATCAGCATAAGAGCTTTAAATAATTTATTTTAATTCATTCAACCTGTATTTTATTTTTTTATTTTATTTTGTACTCATTGGTTTGGAAAGAAGCTGACATATTTTTATTTTATTTTTTTAATAATTTCTGCCTCAGACTCCAATCATTTATGATGTTCAAAAAAGCTTTCAGTGTGTAACTTTTATAACTTTGGTATTTTAGTATGTAGCATTTTTATTTCCATTCACCGATTTATTGTACCAGTTTTTATATTTTCTGTCCTGTTAAGCACCTTGGTCAATGCAAGGCATTGTAGGAAGGTGCTATACAAATAAAGTTTATTATATTATAGTTTATTATTTAATGATTTATTTTTTATTACTTGGAAATAAAATGTGGTTAAGACATGTAAATAGTTATTATAGTATTAAATTCACAGTAAATCTTTTTAAAGGGCTGTATACAGTACACTGACTGCATTTATCATAACGTCTAATATCAGCTTGTTCTGTTATTTTTTTAAGTACAGTATTTGAAACAGCAGTGAAAACAAAATTTGTGTGGAGGAACACTCATTTATTTGCAATAATAATAAAGTAAATCTACATGCAGATATATAGAACTTCAACTTACATGTGTCATTCTAAAAACAATACAGTATATATGCCGTAAAGTTTTCATCTACTTTAATGGGTACAAAAAAGCCACAAAATGAAAAAGCTGTGAATTTGTGCTCGTTAATTTCTGTGCACATAGTCCTGTGCATGCATGAAAACCTTGATTTTCTTTGGAAAGAAATAAAGAAGAAATAAAAAAACATTTCCAGCCACTATTTTGCTGTATTCCTGAAAACATATCTACTAAAAATTTTTGGCCATGAGTAAATAAACAAAATGTGATTAAACAAATTATATAAAAATATAAAAAGTATATACACAAACAACAAAATGCCTATAAAATATAAGAAATAGAAAAAAAAAAGTTTTTAGTCACTTACAGTTAGTATACAGTTTTATAACAGTTTTATTCCCTGCCCTTCCTCAACTTCAGCTACTCTGACTGTTCTGTGCTCATCTCCTCTATCCACAGTATTCCTATGCCCCATGATGCTTTGCGCGAAATGTGCACACGACTTCCGGTTGACCGGAAACCCCGTTTGTTTACATGCGAGTAATACAGTTGAAGACAGTCCAAACTTTGTTGTTTTAGTTCATTAAAAATGTGGGAACACCACTCGTTTTGTTAAAAGAGGAGGGACAAATAAAAAGAAATTACAGATGTTACCTGATCGCGCAGACATAATTTAAAAATAACGCGTTTGCTCCGGCCTCTCGGCTAAGGTTTATTAGCAGCTATCTCGGCTAAAGATACCAGTCGCGTCTGAGATCTATCGTTTTAAGACAGTAAATCTTCCAAAACTCTCATTAATAAACCCTCCCC
This sequence comes from Garcialebias charrua, assembly GCA_038048925.1. Lineage (NCBI taxonomy): Eukaryota > Metazoa > Chordata > Actinopteri > Cyprinodontiformes > Rivulidae > Garcialebias > Garcialebias charrua. The sequence continues at coordinate 14,021 of JBBPBX010032587.1, forward strand.
GACTAAAAAGATGTTACCTGATCGCGCAGACATAATTTAAAAATACATAAATAGCGAACGCGTTTGCTCCGGCCTCTCGGCTAAGGTTTGTTAGCAGCTATCTCGGCTAAAGATACCGGTCGCGTCTGAGATCTATCGTTTTAAGACAGTAAATCTTCCAAAACTCTCATTAATATCCCTCCCCGAATAAAAAGAAATAACAGATGTGACCTGATCGCGCTGACATAATTTAAAAATACATAAATAGCGAACGCGTTTGCTCCGGCCTCTCGGCTAAGGTTTATTAGCAGCTATCTCGGCTAAAAGTACCTGTCGCGTCTGACATATATCATTTTAAGACAGTAAATCATCCAAAACTCTCATTAATAAACCCTCCCTGAATAAAAAGAAATTACAGATGTTACCTGATCGCGCAGACACAGCCATAGAGAAGGATGCAGGAACACTCTTTCTTTGTTTTGGGTCCGTGTTGAAAACACTGTTGTTTTAGCCAAAGATTTAGCTTGGTCCGGTTGTTGGTGCAGCCGCGAACAGCACAGCAGGTACCTGAACCCCGGTAGGACATTTCAGTAAACGTTCCGTTTAAACAAAAGCTGTGTTTGCTCCGATAAAATGAATGAAAATAACTTTCAAAAACACCCGCGATCCATACTCCACCTATGGAATACAGGCACTTCCGGTGTCGGACAGGAAGTACAATGCACATTCGCTTCTACAGTGACACCCCCAAGAATACTGTGGATATGATGCTGGTTGCCTGAAAGAGTCCTTCAGGTGGGGCCACGGGTGAGACTCTACGCTCTCTTCTTGGTGACTTCCTCAGCCACAGCGGATGAAGATCCTTCTTCTTCCACATGTGGTTCATCCACAGGCCGCTGAGAAACATCCATAAGTTGTTCAACCTCCATGTTAAACTCTTCGTCTGACTCACTCTTCGAAACAAGCAATAAGGCTGCAGAGAAACACACTGGCTGCTAACTGAGTGGCTGCTAACTTGACCAATCATGTCTTGTCACATGACGGGTATAGCCAGCTAATAGGGCTCCTCAGGGCGGGCCCAGCTCTTAAATCAACCAACCGGACGACTGCTCACGGACCACATCCGGCGGCGGCGCTGACAGGATATGGTCTGTTAGCAGTTTAAAAGCCCGTAAATAAGTTTTTTCGTTTTTACTGATAGATAATTAGTTATTAACGGTACTGCATTTTAAATAAAAATAGCGCAAATCCGCTTATGAATTATAAAAGTTAGTCAAACCGCTGTAACGCTGACAAATTCAAGTTCTGACAAATATGCAAATTTCCAACATCATGTCACAATACCTTTAAGCTGTGTGTGTGTGATTAAATACACGCAACAACATTTTACAACTGTTATTTTAGTACAAGTTTAGGCATTTACTTACTGAAGACGCGACTATCCGCCATTTTGAAATCTAAACTTGGGGAGGGGTGGGAGTTTACTGCTAGAGGGGGCGTGAACACAGGACAACCCCCAACCTCCTCCCCTGCTTGTCTCTCGACACGCCCATTTTGAGGGAAATTTTGAATCTGGTCTGGGGGAGGAGTTACCGTCTCAACCTGTGTTGTGTTTCACTTTAAACATGTGTTTGGTTCCACAGCGGGTTTTACGCCTGTGCAGTTAAATAAATACAATAATAACATCCCAGATCTTTGCGTAAAATGCAATTCAAAAGGGACTTTAATTCATTGCATGTGGGAATGTAGACAAATTAATGCATTTTGGACAGAGGTGAAAGACATAATTGAAATCCAAATCCCATTAGATCCTAAATTGTTCCTGTTAGCTTTATACCCCGAGAAGCATGACTTTAGTAAATCGGAACGTACTTTCATAGATATAAGCTCATTATCTGCAAAAAATGTATAGCTTTGGCATGGAAAAATGTCAATAGACCTAGTGCCACACAGTGGTTAAGCAGATGTCTGCCAATTTGCCGTTAGAAAGAATAACATATATTAGGAAATCCAAACAGTATCTGTATGAGGAAATTTGGGGTCCTTTCATTAATTTTATTAAGGACTTAGATATATCAGAAGGTTTGTTTGAGTTTTGATTTTTCTTTTTGGAACCTGCGGTCCTCCAAATCCGAGGCCATGGTCTTGAGCCGGAAAAGGGTAGCATGCCTTCTCCAGGTCGGGGAGGAGGTCCTGCCCCAAGTGGAGGAGTTTAAGTATCTCGGGGTCTTGTTCACGAATGAGGGAAAACTGGAGCGTGAGATCGATAGGCGGATAGGTGCAGCGTCCGCAGTGAAGCGGGCGCTGTACCGGTCTGTCGTGGTGAAGAGAGAGCTGAGTCAAAAGGCAAAGCTCTCAATTTACCGATCGATCTACGTTCCTACCCTCATCTATGGTCATGAGCTCTGGGTTATGACCGAAAGAACAAGATCTCGGATACAAGCGGCTGAAATGAGTTTTCTCCGCAGGGTGTCTGGACTCTCCCTTAGAGATAGGGTGAGAAGCTCAGTCATCCGGGAGGGACTCGGAGTAGAGCCGCTGCTTCTCCACATCGAGAGGAGCCAGTTGAGGTGGCTCGGGCATCTGGTTAGGATGCCTCCTGGACGCCTCCCTGGTGAGGTGTTCCGGGCATGTCCCACCGGGAGGAGACCCAGAGGAAGACCCAGGACACGCTGGAGGGACTATGTTTCTCGGCTGGCCTGGGAACGCCTTGGGATTCCCCCAGAGGAGCTGCTCCAAGTGGCTGGGGAGAGGGAAGTCTGGGCCTCCCTACTTAGGCTGCTACCCCCGCGACCCGACCCCGGATAAGCGGAAGAAAATGGATGGATGGATGGAACCTGCGGTGTGCCATGTTCAATAGACGTGTACTGTATAATTATATCTACAGTAATCTGGTTGAAATTTGAGAAGCTTTTTTTTTTTATGTCTATTTTTTAATGTCTATTTTTTTTCTCTCTCTTTCTTTCTTTGTGGAAAATCTCAATAAAAAATATTTTGGTAAAAAACAAATGTCAATGAGATAACTTAACAACTCAATTATTGTTTTCTTTTAAAAACACTTTTCAAGGTTTTACAATCTATTTAATTAAACATGTGTTTTGTGGCAGTCCCAGTTAAAATTTCTCCAGGAACTTTCTAGCTTAAGCTATTGTTGATCCTCTGCTCCCACCTGCTGGTTAGATGTGGTAACAACACACTGCTGTGGCGAGTTGAGCGTTTTTGTTTATGTTTATTAAATTTGTTCATTTTTTTTTTTACAAAAGAAACAATACAAGACAATCTCATAAATGGTAGTGTACAAAATATAAAAAAATGAAAGGTAGCAGAAAGAAGAATAAATCTAAATGTAGATTAATGTAAATCTAAATGTTTTTAATGTAGATTAAAAGAAATACTGTTTGTACTGTCTCCACCCAACACACGTTTAAATACTGTAGATTGTAAAACCTTGAAAAATGTTTAAAAATAATAATGATAACTGATTTGTGAGTTTGTCTCATTGACATATGTGCTGTTTTTATGTCTTCGGTTCACTGAGCTCTTATAAAGAGAAAGGTAACATGCAAGAGAAAGGTTCTATGTTAAAAACGAAAACAAACAATACACGTCAAATTTTGTTTACGGTATTTAAAAATGTGTATGGAGGATGCGGGCATCGATCCCGCTACCTCTCGCATGCTAAGCGAGCGCTCTACCATTTGAGCTAATCCCCCGCGATGACGTACTACGGAATCAGTATTTATTTTAAAACTGTTTTCACATATTTATCAAAGATCGCAGTGGTCACGACTTTTCAATAATTGCGCTTTTCTCATGAACCACAGGGTGAACTTTAATGAAACTAACAAAGGTAATCCAATAATTCTCAGTCAGGTCATCTGGACAGTTTCTTTTTTATAGAGACGTTTCGCCCTCTATCCAGAGGGAGTTCCAGACAGTAAACTGTTTCCTCACCAAGCAGTAATCCAGTTTGCTGGAGATAACATGGTTTCTGGAGGCCGTCCTGAACCTCATGACTCCTCCCAGACAGGCAGCCACAGCCAAAGTGGTTCAAGGCAACAAAGTTCAAGCTCAATCATCCAGGTACCAAATCCAATACAGTATTTTCCGGTGTATAGGTCGCACCTTTTCATGTTTTTTCGAGGCCTGCGACCTATACACCAGTGCGACCTATATATGGCTTGTTATCACTTTCGGCGAAACAAATTTTGAAATCAGCTCATTTCACAATTACGTTCATTTATTAAGGAAAAGTTCAGCTCAGACACATATTTGCTATAGTTTTTATCAAACAAACAATTGTTTTTAAGTGTTAATCTTCTTAAAAGCCTTGCTGTGCGCTCCTGTGACAGACATTTGCAGCAGAGCTAAACGTAGGTGCGACCTATCTAGGGATTTTTCCAGTGGTGTAGTCTACGCGATACGCGGGCATACGGAGTAGACCCTCTAGAAAAGCTTAAGAATTTCAGCATATCCACTTAAATGCCCAATGATACATGACATATCATTGGGCATGTGTCATTTCATTGACACGTTAAACGGCAGTTAAATGCTTCCGTAACAATCTATCAGTATGCAGAGCTTATCACATTCATTTATCCAGCGAAATATTGTAGAATTCTGTTCTTACTACTTAATACTTGAACATGTTTTGCTTTGATACTGTTTTATGAATTCTATAACATGTTTTTAATACACAACCAACTGTTGTACAAAGTTTGATTTTCATTTATTCAAATATAAGCATCAGAGAAATTTGGAAATGTTCAATACGCTTAAAAATCAAAATAAATTGACGATTACATTGTACTAACCAGTGTACTTTGGTTTCTAAGCACAGTATACCCACTATAAAAATGTAGACTACACCACTGGATTTTTCCAATCTATTGGTGATAATTGGACAATGCGACCTACGTTGGACATTCGAGCTTCGTAGCTTCAGCGGTGTTTTCCTCTTGTTCGATTCGAAGCAGGCGGTAACTTTTCCGCGGTATCGATCGGCATGTTGGAGTGAATCCACTTCAAGATGGCTGGAACAGCTAATTAAGATTAACCAAAGGGCCACAGCTCTGGTTTCTTCTCGTCATCATAACACGATCTTAGTCTAAAACCCCAGCATAGAAGTCAGCAGTCGACAGTGTTTTATAATTGTTTTGTTTTTGCAATTTTATTTTGAAACGAAAAAAAAAAACCCAAAGAACCAACCATACACGGATTATGTTGGCATTGGTTCTTGTCAGGAACTTAACAGATGTTTGAAGCCACTTACAGGTCAAGGTCGAGAGCTTCGGATTTGTTTGCAAGATATTCCATGAAACAGGAGCGGAGTAGGAGAAGGCCCTTTTGCAATAAAATGATAATTAATGATAAAATGATAATAAAATGACAATGAACAATAAAATGCTATTAAAATAAAAGCAGTCTTGCAAACAGATCTGAAGCTCTCGACCTTGACCTGTAAGTGGCTTCAAACATCTGTTAAGTTCCTGACAAGAACCAATGCCGACATGTTCCTGTTTTTGGTTTTCTACACCGCCTTATAATCTAGCTGTTTTTATTTTTATTTTATTTTTTCGCTACTTTTCCTTTTGGCTGTCCTTTTGGTTGCCATTTTGTTTTGTTTTGATTTGATTTGTAAAAAAAAAAAAGATATTTACATTTAATTTACATTTATGCCTCTTTTGCGACTGTCTATTGTTGTCATCACTCTTTGTTAAAACCAGGTCTCTCTTGTAAATGAGTCCCCGAGGCTCAACGGGATTAACCTGTATAAATAAAGGTTGAACGAATGAATGAATGAATGGTAGTTTATTGTTGTCTGTACTTTATATGTTATTGTTTGTCTAAAACAGGTCTCTCTTGTAAATATTTGCACTAGTGTTTGTATTACATTCTGTCTATAGTCATACTACTGTTTACATCTACATTTACACTACGGTACTTTTTATATCCACACTACTGCTGATGTACAGTATATACTCTATAGCCTTATTGCATATGTCACTTTACCTCTATACCAATATAAAATACTTCATACATATACTGTGTACATAAACTTCATATGCTGCTTTGTCACTTTATTACAAAGGTCAATGTCAGAACCTTCATTCTATTTTATAGATATACAGTACTTTTTATACTTTTATACTACATGTACTATGCTAAAACTCAGGACAGTATTACACTTTTATTATTTCATTTTATGCTTATGTTTATTAAAAGTTTAAATGGTTATTGTTGCACCGGGGGTCTGAGAGAAATGTAATTTCAATCCTGTGTATGTCCTGTACATATTGCAGTTTTGACAATAAAATTGACTGTGACTTTGACTTAAATTAGTCCCCTTGATTCAATCTCAGTGAATGAATATGCTTTTTTATTTTTATTTTTTAACACCAGTTCCTTAATTCTTATAGATCTTATGGACAATTTCCAATCTGGTTTTCATAGACTGCATTCCACTGAAACTGCATTACTAAAAGTTTCTAGTGATGTGTTGATGGCAGCTGATACTGCATTACTCTGTGTTTCTTGCTTTGGACTTGACTTCAGCATTTGATACAGTGGATCACACCGTTCTCATTAACAGATTATGTGATCTGTTTGGTATTTCTGGTACGGTTTTAAATTGGTTCATTTCTTATTTATCTAATAGGTCTTTTACTGTTTTCATGAACAATGTTCATTTTGACGTTTCTGATCTGCCTTATGGGGTGCCCCAGAGTTCAGTCTTGGGCCCGCTCCTCTTTTTACTGTATACGCCCATTGGGCTTTATCTTAAATAGTTATAGTAACGTCTCATACCATGTGTACACTGATGACATTCAATTATATTGTTCATTTCGACTGTCTGAATTCTATAAATTGACTGAACTCAGTAACTGCCTATCTGACATTAAAATATGGCTTAATGATAACCACCTGCAGTTAAATGCTAACAAGACTGAAACGCTTATCGTTGCTCCGGATGATAAAATCATTGAAATCAAGAAGTATCTTGGGTTCTTAAACCTTGCGAACAAAAATAGCCTCAGATATCTGGGTGTTCTCTTTGACAGTTCTCTGTCAATAGACCATCATTGCAAATTGTTAGTTCGCAACTGTTTTGATCATTTAAGGAATATTTCAAAGCTACAAGCTATTGTACCCCAGAAGGAATTAGAAATGATTGTCCATGCATTTATTTCTTCTCGTTTAGACTATTGTAAAAGCCTTTTAGTGGGGATTAGTAAATCCTCCATAGCTTCCCTTCAATCTGTGGAAAACGCTGCAGCCAGGCTTTTGACTAGAACCCACAGAACAGCTCATATCACTCCGGTTCTGGCCTCACTACACTGGCTCCCAGTTCATTTTAGGGCTCATTTTAAAATTTTATTATTAACTTTTAAAGCACTACATGGTGAGACTCCTAAACATTTATTGGACCTTTTGAAGCCTCTTTGTCCATCTAGAACTCTGAGGTCTTCCAATAAGCTGCTGCTGACAGTTCCTAGAACTCATTTTAGAACTCGTGGCGATAGAGCATTTCAAGTGGTGGCTCCGAGGCTCTGGAACGCTCTCCCTCTAACAATGCGCTGCTCTGAGTCACTGATGCATTTAAAAACTGTCTTAAGACTTATCTCTTCAGACAGGCTTTTGCTTAACTTTGTACATTGCTTTTAGAGTTGTTATGTTTTACCTTTTTGTACTTCTGTGATTTTATTTTTCTGTGATTTTATTTTTCCTTTTGTGAAGCACTTTGTGACTCTCATGTCTGTGAAATGTGCTATATAAATAAAACTTACTTACTTACTTACTTAATTTGTTTAAGTCAGAGAAGAAGTGATGGCGTTCTGTGGCTCAGACATTCAAGCATTGCAAATGTTCACACAACACCCCCCGGTCAGGAATTATTGTCAACAACTTTTTATTTACTGAAAACTGAAAAACGGAGCGTTCTGTAGAAAAAGCATGTAGCAGAAAAGCTGACAACAAACAGTTTTTAATAAAAAATAGAGCGGATTAAACCCAAGTTGTTTTGCACGAGGAACTTTAAAAACATTGAAAAATGAGGAACGCTTCATGTATTTGCATGTCATCCTTGCGCAAGGCCCAAGTGTGTGTTGCGGTTCAAAAGTTGAAGGGAAGCTCTGAAACGAATGTGCAAGTTTTAGGCAGGTTTATTGTACATTATAAGAATAAACCTTACAGCGACCAACAGACCTCTCACCGAGCACAAGTCCACACACACACATCTTCGAAGGCGGACCACGGTTTTATACCTCTAGATGACGTCATCGCCTCGTGGGACCAATCCTGGAACCGAACCGCCTTGGAACCGCCCTAGAACTTTTCTACTCTGTGAGTGATCCGCCTCTCAGCCAATCAACTACCAGCTCTGTATGTCAATCATCCAGTGTTGTGTCTGTTGTATTATGCAGGCATGTAACTGAAAAACTCTTCCCTATTGGAAATAAAACCCGTAAATAAAGGTTCCATCTTGAATATATTTTCACATTATATGGTGGAATTAAGTGAACATAAATCATAACGCATAATATGTGTGCTTCAGGTGTAATACTGATATACATATATTTCAATTCCCCTTTTGACATGACAAACATCATGTCAACAAAAACCCTATATGTACTATGTGCGTATGCAATTAAAAACTGGATACACAATGGAAATCGCTAACATTCCCACCCACAACAATATTACATCTAAGTTACCCACCCAGAATATAAAACCCTTATATAAAAATAAGCATCAATACTAATTGGTAACAAAACTACGTAAGAAAATATATGGTAACCGTCAGAGCTTATATGCTGGAAACGCAAAACAAAACTAAAAACTAAAAAAATAAATGTAACAAAAAGCAAAGAAATCAACCAAAAACAAAGAATAAAATAAAACATCAAATAAATGTAATAAGAAATAAACAAAACAAACAAAACAACAAATAAATGTAATAAGAAATAAACAAAACAAACGAAAATAAATGTAAAAATGAAACCATAAAACAAATAAAAAATAAAAACAAAACAATAAAATGAAGCGGACTGTCCCTCCTATCAAATATCACGCCTCAACAGGGTATATGCAAGAATAATGAAGTTAAATTCAATACCTTTAAAAAGGCGTTCAATAAAAAACAACTGGACTTTAATTTGACCTTATAAATTCAATACTTTCTCAAAAACCCTTAAATTTCCCAAAAATTGATTTATCAACTCTTAACAACTTCAAAACATTGCATATACTCTGCTCCAGTGTGTGCATTTCTGGTATGTGTTAACCGTAGCAAAGAATCTAAACTATGCTTTAGCCAAGTCAGGCCATCTCATCTTCATCATCATAGACACCTGTGAGGAGAAAAACCCTACACTACTCTGTTGACTAGTCTGATATCTGAGAAAAAGCTCAACTGCTCTTATTCAGAGATGTCTGCGATAAGGGCTAAGACCACATTCAGAAAATTAACACTAAACCTATGATTAAACTGATCAGAACAGAAAACACAAAAATCCTTCCATAACCTGTTAAACTCAATTATCTTATTCACATCCATATACTGTATATATATATTATCTTCTGTACCAAAATGTTTATCACAAACAACTTCCTATCAGTAGAATCCACTGCTAGGCTGCTCTGATACCCCTTAACTAAGGTGCAGCTAATTATATTCTCTAAGAATCAAAATTGATAAAACTAAATTATATATATGGAAAAGTAGTGAAAACCCTATAATTTTTACAAAAATCTATGAACGCACAACTATTGAACTGCACATTCACAAGGCACAAACATATATATTCTCATTAATCTGTCTGTCTGACTCATCCTCACATTCATTCTTCACAGGCGTAAGAATAATCATATGTAACTTCAACATACGGTGTAAACAACAATTGAGAGGTTTCAACAAATATTGAGAAATCCTTGGCATTTAATATTAGTTGGTTAGTTAATGTGATTAGTTCTGCTCTGCTGCATGTTCCACACCTTTACCTGTAGGATAAAAAATGGTGCAGGGAAATAGATCTTCCCTTCATTGTTCACACTGCAACATTAAACATTCATTCAACATTAATTAATCCGCTGAAAAAGGGGAGGAATGTAAACCCAGTTATGGTAAGGTTCCTCTGTCTTGTCCATCACAGCTGTGGAAACATTGTAAAGTGCATTTCCCCTTTTCAAATATAAATTATTCACAATTTTATCTTACACGTTCTGTCACAGGGCTGACAGATCATCAGCAGTCCAGATTTGACCTGTAATGAAAAATAAGAAAAAGTCAGCACTAAATCTATATAAATTACCCCAAACATTCAGAATCTTGTTGAGCAACTACTATCCAACAACCTGCTTTTAGGCACTTATTAAAATGATCTTTTATAACTTTATCAAATGTATAACTGTTTCCAGCTCTCATCACTGTATGAAGAGTTAAAACGTTGATCTAATTAGGTATTTGAAATGGTGTGTTTAACTATACAGTATGTTTGTTATCTCCCATCCCCTTTTTATGTAATGTTATTTTAAGTCTGTTTTGAGTTTTTCCTCAAGTTGTATCAGGCCCTGGAACTGGTCGAGATGCAGTGTCACTCTGTACAGATGTAACTCCCAGCTCCTCAGACACACCCAGTCCTTAAGATGCGCCCAGCCCCTCAGACGCGCTCAGCTCAGCCAAGTCGTCTCGTACCTGCTGTACAATACATTGAGAAGGGTCAGAATTTGATCTTATTGTGCACTTTCATACATCAAAACGTGTAGTCTCTCAGTCAGCTTCCCTCTTTGAAACAAGACGGCATTCACAAATCCGTCTTTTTCATCCACTACCAAGTGAAATGGCCAGGAGTAATCTGGACACTGCAGAGAGCACGCATCAAACAAAGCTAGTTCAATCTCCACAAATGCCCTGTCAGCTTCCTCCGTCCACTGCAGTGGGGACACAAAATTTTTATATCCCACAGCCGAAATGAGGCTCCGCAAAGGAGCCACCTTACGGCTGAAATCAGGAATGAAGTTCTTACTGTAATTGATCAGCCCCAAAAATTTTAACATCATCCTAACATTTGCTGGTTTAGAATGATTTAAAATGGAGCTTTTCTGAGATGGCGTCAGTTGCAGGCCAGAGCCAGAGATGAGCCTACCCAAAAACTGAACTTTTGAACGACCCACCTGTAATTTGTGTTTTGACACTTTAAAACCACACTGGGCTAGATGTCGAAGCACAGCTTCAGATGCCAGCATAATAGCTTCTGAAGTCGGAGCTGCTATCAGAATATCATCAACGTATTGGATTAAAACCACTCCCGGTGGCAAAGGCAAATCAGTAAGGACTTGCTTTAATACATTATTGAACAAAGAGGGCGAATCCACGAATCCTGAGGTAATCTACTGTACGTGAATTGTTTCCCCTTAAAGGTAAATGCAAACAGATCCCTTGATCCAGCGTCCAGAGGCACACAAAAGAACGCGTTCGCCAGGTCAATACAAGTAAAAAACTTGTGTTCTGGCTGAATAGCATTCATCATAACATAAGGATTTGGAGTACCATAATTAGATGGAACAACAACCTTATTTATAGGCCTCAAATCATGAACTAAACGGTAATGAGATTTATCAGCTTTTGGTACCGGGTGTAGAGGTGTGTTCCAGCTCGAAACAGTAGGCTGCAACACACCAGCTTCCAGCAAACCCTTAATAGTTTGCTCTATACCGTCAATCTGCTCCTGTCGGAGTCGATAATAATAATAATAATAATGAATTCAATTTATAACGCACTTTTCATTAATGAAAATCTCAAAGTGCTACAAGGAGCAACAGAATTAAACGACAATAAAACAAATAATAAAACAATTAAAATCAATAACAATATCAGCTAAGATCAAAAGTAGAATCATGAGGAGGTAGATATTGACACGATATTGATGTTTATAGATTGGAATCGTGCCTGGCTTCAGGACGATCGATACAGGGTTGACACTCAGCAGGCCCACATCTGTAGAACTCCTGGCCCAAAGTGTATCAGGCAAACTGGCTAACAGTTTGTCCGTATCAACATGGTCTGTGTTTTCTCCGCCATGTGATCTAGGCAGAGAATGTTTCTCAGGTAACAATAATGTGAATGATCTGTGTGTGATCCTGTAAGTATCAGTTTCTGGAGAATAGTGTAAGTGTGGATTTTGTGTAGGCACCCATTCCCTTACAGCAAGACAGCGTCTCATCACAGGACCTAAATTCTTCGCATCAGCACCAGACACAACCATCAATGACACATGTGGAGCTGATACATCGCCAAGCATATACAGTTGCAGTAACGTTGCAGGCAACTTCACACCTGCCACCACTCCCTCCGGGGCCACATAAATGTCCATGATTTAAGCCACTGGAAATTCACCAGTCTCTTGACAATGTTCAAGCAGTCCTGTCCAGAGCACATCGTAGTCCCCATCACCACAAAGGTCATAGTTCAGCGTGCAATGTGCCACATCAGGAGGCGTGTCATAAGATCTTATGACATTAATCCAGGCGTTCCAGCTCTGCAGTGTGTCGTACAAGAGCGTAGTTGTAAAGTCAGGAACTGCTCCCCACCAAACTTCAGCTTGAAATTCGGCTGGACCAGACTCAGCAGAAGTCCCTTCAACCTGGAGCATCTGATGAATGGAGCTTTTCACTGTAGCACAGTACTGAACAGTTCCATCAGGAAAACTCAGCTGGACGTTGTCAGGACTCATCATCAAAGTCACGTTCTGATCACACAGAATGTCTCGTCCAATAAAGTTCACTGGACATATGTCAGAAATCAGGAAGGAGTGTTCAAAGCGCAGATTATTCCACACGAGAGCGGCCACTCCTCTGGCTTGATCGTGGGAGTGACGTGTTAACTGACGAATACCTGGCGCCTGTATCAACCATACACATGTGATTTCGGCCGTTAATGGTTAACGATACCAAAAAGGCTCCAAATACAAGACGCCACCTACTGCCGGACCAGGGCACCCCTATTGGATAGGATATTGGCCTGGGGCCTGATTATTGGCTCCCGGCATAGGGCCATGTGGAGTATTATCTGGTGGTGGTGAATATACGTCATGTGGATAACGAGCTGGTGTCACCTCCTGTCTCGATAAATCCTGTTTGGTCGGACATTGAAAATGCCAATGTCCCACCCCGTCACACCGGTGGCACCTGTCCGTGGGTCGAGGGTTGCCCCTCAGACGTTTGTACCGACCCCTGCGCCAGGATGTGGATGGGCCCAGAGGTCTCTGTTGATATGAATTATCAGATGATGTAGGAGGACCCTGAACCTGGGGCATCTGGATTGCATTCACCTTTGTGAAATTAAGTTTGTCACGTATGTCTTTTAATTGGGCCTTAGCTAATTGAGTTTCAAGGGATTTTAATTCCCTGTCATCAGACTCCCTCTTATCAAAAGATTGATCAATAAAATGAACAATGTGGGCTGCCCATAAGTCATAATCCATCTTTGTCAGGCCAACAACAGACGCCAAGCTCTTCTTAACATCATCAGACAGAGAGCTCTCTACAGCTCCTCTGAACAACAGTTGAGTCGTAGGATCAATCGTTGGATCATTGCCAGTTCGATTTTCCCACAAGAGCTTAACTCTAGATAAGTAGGTCGTGCCCCGTTCTGTAACAGCCGGAGGAATCTCACACAAGTCTGAAGATTTCATAGACGTCGGATATTTCTCTCGTATAATTGGCCATAAAATTTGAACGTGGTCGTGCAGTGTGTCACTGTCTGGGTCCAATTTAGTCCCAGCAGCCTGTTCTATTTCAGTCAAACTACCAAACGACGTGCATGCTGTGAAAACCCTCCTCCAATCACCCAGACATGGCACAATTCCGGCGCATGCCTCCAGAAAAGCGCGGATCCAAGCCGAACCTCCTTTCTGGATATCAGGCAAACGCTGACGGATCAACTCAGTATCCTGCAAACTAAAAGGCGTGTAAGTCTGTTTGCGGACTCCCTCAGCTGTGGTGGAAGAAACGAGAGGTAACATGAATTGAGCAGGAGGCACTGCGTCAAGGCATGTATGAACATTATCAGCAATTCTATTTAATCGACCTGAATTTCCTCGCTGCCAGCCAGTGACCTTATCAAAAGTTGTGGCAGGAGGCCTGAGGTCAGGACAAGCAGTTGGACCAGGACAGGTCAGTGGCACGGAGTCATATGAAGCCCCCAAAGATGTCACGCTGAAAGAAGCATCAGAGGACGGTGGACGAAACACATCACCTCCCCTTTGTTCACCCACAGAGCCAGGAGTGGTGTGAATACCACCCATCAATGTTTGCACATGGTCTTGTACCATATTCCTATTTTCTGCTGATTTTGTCTGTAAAATACCTCCTGTAACGAGAAGCAAGTCTGAGCTGGATCTAGTGTGTTCAGAACCAAGTGAGAGCTCTGCCAGATTTATGGATGATAGCTCCGTCAATGGCATTTGGTTGTGTGGATTTAATCCCACAGGTGCATACGGGGGAGGACGAGGAGGAGGAGGGGGAGCGGGGCAAAGAGGATGCGGGGGGAAGCACAAGGCCGTTGAGCTTCAAGGCATGTCTCCGTTCTGCCAGTCATGACCATAACGTGCGCCTTTTCAGCCTCCATGTTTTCATAAAATAGCACAAACAGTCACAGCAACAATAAAAAAATAAAACAACCCAACCGTGAACTATCAATTAACTAACTACTTAACTGTGGAGTCTTTCCAACAGCAGCGTTGAACTTAAACGAACAAACAATAAATCTGAGCCGTTCCCTGGACCAGAACTTACAGAATGGTCCAGTGAACTCACCTCACTCAGGGGCAGCTGTGTTACAGGCGCGGGGGAGCGGGGGGGGGGTAACCTCAAGGAGATGTCTCTTCCCTGGTACGAGCATGGAAGGAGGAAGAGGTGGGGGCCCTGTGGTGTCAGGCACTAAGGTCTTATCTGTTGACGGCCATAAAACTGAATGTGAGCCAACAACTTGTCTCTGTGAAACTGCCCTGTGCACACTTCTCAAGCAGATTTCTGTCCAACAGCAGATGGAGACAGGTCATCCACAACAGGAAACATTCCTGACCGACACATGTTATTCACCCAAGAAACTAAACGTCTTTTCTCATCAAGAACATTCTTGACAGCTACCTTCCGACTCCATGAAACCCATAACAGATCCTAATGTGCCAGGGGCACAATTCTCCCAAGTTTGTATAGGTATGTCAGACATTATAATAATGTTATACACGTGTTTTACAAGGGTGAAGTGAGCAAACCTCCAGCCAGGACCATGGACAGCTGCAGTAGCCAACCAAGAAACTGCCTGTTTTAAATCACCCTCCTAAAACACCCAACAAAAATGCCACCCCAGAGCACAGCAGTGGCAGTCACTATTAGACTTCACAATTTGACCTACTGCCGGCAAATACACCCACTGAAACAATATATAAAATAAAAAATCTTTCCCTGTTGCCTTAGTTTGCGTGTTCACAGCACTTTCTGGAGTACAGGCCACAAGCCTCTAAATGAAACAGAAAATAAATAAAGGAAAAAAAATGAATAAAGAAAAGAAAATAAAAAAAATAATAAATGAAAAAAAATAAAAAGTTTGCGACCTATACACCAGAAAATACGGCAATCAACTTCAACTGGGAAGGGGAAGAAAAGATTTGACTCTAACGGCGATCACTGGTCCCGGATTGTGAACTAAATCACCTTCTCGGCAACTCTTGTGAACCCGGAGCGGCCAGACCACTCTGTACGGCAAGCCGTGTGCTGGATGAAAGCCAGTGCGACTCTACGGCGATTAAATCCCGGAGTTCACCTCTGACCTCAGCCCCACAGCTCCCGGAGCCCATAAAATAAACAAATAAAAAAAAGTCTCTCAGCCAACAGGCCGGAGCTCATAGATGGGGAAAAAACGCAAACTTAGGCACTCATACTCTCACCCTTTGTGTGTGTGGACTATGTGCTTTATACTTTACTTATATGTACGAAAACAGCAAAAAAAATGCACATTCAAATGAAATACCAACAGTGGTTCACGTTATTTAACTGTTAACGCTAACCCAAACAACCGTAGCTACACTACGGTGTAATTTTTGCCCACCCGTAGACAGAACAGACATACAGCCAAGGTAAATTTAGCGTTTTCAATAGCAGACATTTAGTTATAAACGGAAGATCTGCTCACCTGAATGAAGAGGCGCCACTTGGCTGCAGCTTGCTCCGCCACTCGTGGGGGAAGCCCTCAATCGGCTTCCGTTTCAGGCCAAACCTCACACTTCTCAACGTCGGGATCACCAAATTGTTGCGGTTCAAAAGTTGAAGGGAAGCTCTGAAACGAATGTGCAAGTTTTAGGCAGGTTTATTGTACATTATAAGAATAAACCTTACAGCGACCAACAGACCTCTCACCGAGCACAAGTCCACACACACACATCTTCGAAGGCGGACCACGGTTTTATACCTCTAGATGACGTCATCGCCTCGTGGGACCAATCCTGGAACCGAACCGCCTTGGAACCGCCCTAGAACTTCCCCTACTCTGTGAGTGATCCGCCTCTCAGCCAACAAGCTACCAGCTCTGTATGTCAATCATCCAGTGTTGTGTCTGTTGTATTATGCAGGCGTGTAACTGAAAAACTCTTCCCTATTGGAAATAAAACCCGTAAATAAAGGTTCCATCTTGAATATATTTTCACATTATATGGTGGAATTAAGTGAACATAAATCATAACGCATAATATGTGTGCTTCAGGTGTAATACTGATATACATATATTTCACTCCTTTCTGATCTAAAGTGAACCAAATAACGAATTCTGGGACGGATAGTTTCATACGTCAACAAGCTTTAAAAGTAAATAAAAGTATTTTAAAATGAATCCTGTAACGCACCGGTAACCAGTGCAAAGATGCCAAAACAGGGGAAATGTGATCAAATTTTCGTGTACCTGTTAAGAGTCGTGCAGCTGCATTTTGAACCCTCTGAAGCTGGGAAGTACACAGATCACTAATACCAACATAAAGTGAATTACAGTAATCCAGCCGTGTGGTCACAAATGCATGGATTGCTGTTTCGAAATGCATCAGGGTACACCTAGGTAAACTTAAAAAAGCAGTGTACCATATTCCAAACAAAGTTGCATAAAGAATACAAGACATCAAAGTAACTATTTATTTTAAACTCTGAAGTATAACAACATAGCTATATAACAACAGAACCCACCCCCAGATAAAATCATATAAAATATGTGAAAATGGTGTTTCAAACACTAAGATAAGAAAATAAGGAAAGTAATAATTTCTGCACCTGACGGGACGCTGCCTCTCACGGGCGCATATATATCATAGCGCCTCACGGGAGCTATGAAGCTGTAATTAATCCAAACTATTTAAATTCAAACAAAACAAATGGGTTAAAATAATATTGTTGACTCACTTTACTGCCCGTGGGTGGTGCGGGTTTTTTCACATCGTTGGCTTTGTGGACTGGTGGAGCGGTGGGAACCGACAGTCTGGGCATTGGATCCTGTGGGCGTTGGCCGCTGGGTAGCGGCTAGGTGGCGGACTGCGCTCGAGAGGCAGGTGGACCTCGTCGCTGGTGTCGGCTTTCGGCTGTCGAGCCGTGGGGCAGCAGCTTCTGAGAAGAGGTGCGGTGGTGTGGATATCGCCGTTGGATCTGCGTTCCTGTGGGGGCCGATCTGCTACCTGTGATTCTTGGAGCGTTGGAGCTACAGGAGCTTTCGGCTGTCGAGCCGTGGGGCTGCGGCTGCTGAGACGAAGTGCGGCGGCATGGGAGGGTGTCGCCATTGGATCCACGTTCCTGTGGGGGCCGATCTGCTACCTGTGATTCTTGGAGCGTTGGAGCTAAAGGAACTAGCTTCCAGGAGTCAGACTCACGGCGTCTGCTGGCCTGTGGTGGTGAAAAGCTGCTCTGACTAATGACTTGTTGGCCCACTGCCATCGGGCAGGTGGATGTGACACTGAAAAAAATAGAATTGAGGGGTCTTTGATTTTGCACAAACAAAATAAGTCATGTCTACACAACAGTCATGTCTCTTGTATTTACACGATAGAATAAAGAACCATTTACTTAATTATCAACAATAATGAAACTACTAATTTTTCTTATGTTGGTTTAACATAATTATATTAGATTACTAAAATCATTGTAATCATGTTTTATCATTACCGGAAATGATGCAATACATCAAAAGACTATCAAGCATGATTGGACAAAAAAAAGAGCTGTCTTTTGAATCTTAACCAATCAGAAGCCAAACAAGATCATATCCGCCCAGTTTCTTCTGACTACTCAGCGACAAGAACAGTTGCAAGACAAATCTTTGGAGGAACACCGATTACCGGTAGGTAAGTGATCTCAAAAAATTTTTTATAGTTGAAAATGTTTCCACACGATTATTGTGCTGTATGAAAACTCATAGTTAAACTGTCTGCATGTTATTCTTTGGTTTTCACATTGCTAGCTATTCAACCGAATTATTACCGGAGTAAATCTTTTTTTTTTTTTTTTACCAGAGCAATACTACTGGAGTATTTTTTTTTTAAATTTTTAATTAATTTATTTTTTACCAGAGCAACCAAATTACTACCGGAGTAAATTATTTTTTTTTTTTACCAGAGCAACCCAATTACTACTGGAGTAAATAATTTTTTCTCTAAACTCTTAAAAATACATAATTTTTTCAATAGCTTTAGGTAAGACTCAATGTAAAGTGTTTACAAATTTGGGTTATAGAACAGATGTAAATTATTTATGGCTTCTAATTGCTTTTTTATTAATTTTTGTAAGCCAAGAAGATTTAGTATTTTTTTTTAAATTAGGTTTGTAATGTTCCTTCCAAACTTTAGCATCCATGAATTTTATGCTGATGGCAGAAATTTGTCAGGACATTGAGTTTTGGTACTCTGGTGAAGAGCTTCGTTTTTTTATATGTAAAGTTACCTGCTGGATTTTAAGTTATCTCACTCAAGGTTATCTTTGTGTCTTACAGGTTTAGGTGGTGCTGGTAATGTGGAGTGTAGGGGTGCTCTGAAAAAGTGTCAAGTAGGTCCAAGCTTTTGCATCAATACAAATTAAAACATCCCCATTTTGGACGTCTTAAACACTTTCCATGTACATACCTGCATTTGTATTTGCATACAGGAGACATGAAGTTGTTTGTGATGCACCGATCGTGGAGGCTTTTATGACAAGATGGCCTGGTCTACATTCAAGAGGTATGGCCTGACTCATAAAAGTTTTTTTGGATGCAGTGTTAATCTAAGATGTCTATAGGCACATTTACTTCACTGTTCACTTCGGCAACAGGAGTGATTGTGGCCTTCTTCCAGATGTTGAACATTTGAAGCTCAGTCCTTTGTGCTCATTTTTTTCAGATAAACGCTGAGTTTAAGAGAATTACCCCCATACCACTTCAAAGTTCTTCTCTCAACTGGATCTCCACTTTGACAACCTGATGAAGCTGTTCAAAAGAAGAGGACAGCTTGGACAAAAGCTTAGTCAAACTGAAAAGTTACATTTCACTGATTTAATGTCATGTTGATTACATGTTCAAAATGTTTTTAGAAATCTTACATACTTTTCTAAATCATTTTATCTTTTATATTAATATGTAAAAGAGCAACTTTTAAGCTGTAGTATTTCCCCTGTACAAAAATGTTTTTTAAACATTTGTTTAGACTATCACTATGTTATTACATAGTAATCAGTAATACGTGTGACAAATAACTGGTGAAAAAATTAGAACTGTTCATTTAAATAAAG
>JBBPBX010032588.1:0-32488 GCA_038048925.1 Garcialebias charrua
TTTTCTGAGGCAACAATCGGTACCTGAACGCCTCATTGAAAACTGCAGCCAGGCCCCCCCCTCTTCCAGATCCACGCGGAGCGCTCAGATAAGAGAAGCCAGGTGGGAGGAGTTCAGAGAAGCCGCTGTTGTCTCCAGCTTTCTGCCAGGTTTCCGTGATCAAAAACAGATCCAGACGATGAGTGGAGATCAAATCACTTAATATAAAAGTTTTATTTGTGATTGATCTGGCGTTAAACAGTGCTGACCGTACAGGAACACAGCCAGTTACGTCACTCTCAGCTCGAGCGAGCGGGCGGAGGTTCTGTTTAACGCAGCCTCGGTTCACAGCCCTCACGGGGGGACAAGATGGATACTGATCGCTGGCGTCATGATTGATAGCAACAAGGCATCTGTTGCGGCGGGCAAAGGAGCGACGGACATCAAAGACGCTGAATTCAGGAGGTAAGTCAGCCGTCGGCGTGTTGTGAGACGAGAGATACTTTTTAAATCTCACCAGCACGCCTGCCCTCGTACCGCGTCTTCTGCGCCGCTTGTTGCGAGGCAACGTGGTCGTGTTGCGTTGTAGGTAGGCAGGAATGGACGCCAAGAAAGGTGGAGGTGGAGGAGGCTTGAAATGTCCATA
The DNA here is from genome assembly GCA_038048925.1 of Garcialebias charrua. Classification (NCBI taxonomy): domain Eukaryota; kingdom Metazoa; phylum Chordata; class Actinopteri; order Cyprinodontiformes; family Rivulidae; genus Garcialebias; species Garcialebias charrua. The sequence continues at coordinate 626 of JBBPBX010032588.1, forward strand.
TTTGCCAGTAGCCGGTGTGTTGATCAGCGAGTCTTGGAGACTTAGAAGAGTTGAGCGATCATAGACCAGGAGCGAGGATGCATCGTCGATGAAAAAAAGGCAGAACACGAACAACAGTAAAAAGTACAGGAGAGCATGTAGACGGCGTACCATCAACAAAGGCGCCATCTTGGAAACTGATGATCATCTTGGAAACTGATGATTATGCAACCAAGTATCCAGAAGTGTTTCCTCTGAAATCTGTTAAGGCTAAGACTGTTGCAAATTTGCCTGGTTCTCTTTTTTTCACGAGTGGGGTTCCCCAAAGAAATACTGACTGATCAAGGGACAAATTTTATGTCCAAATTATTGAAGGATGTATATAAACTGATTGGCATTAAGGGACTGAGAACCACCCCATATCACCCACAAACTGATGGACTCACAGAGAGGTTTAATCAGACTCTTAAGAACATGCTTCGTGAATTCATCAATGAAGCTGGGTCTGATTAGGATCAGTGGCTCCCTTACCTCTTGTTTGCATATCGAGAGGTACCCCAAGCCTCTACTGGATTTTCCCCCTTTGAGTTGCTTTTTGGTCATGAGATGCGAGGTCCAATGGGCCTTTTGAAAGAAAGGTGGGAGCGGGAGAAACCTGCATAGGAACCTGTTAATACAATTTCTTATGTCCTCCAGATGAGAGAGAAGTTGGAAAAGATGACCTCAATGGCTCAGGAACATATGCATGTCTCTCAACAGAAGCAAAAAACCTGGTATGATCAAACAGCACATGTAAGGAGTTTTGAACCAGGTCAAAAGGTATTGGTACTGCTACCTACTGATGACAGCAAGTTTTTGGCTCAGTGGCAAGGTCCATACGAGGTTGTTCAAAAACTGGGTCCCGGTCAAATAGTGGTGGTTGTGAGATGGAGTGAGTCACACTTGCCAGTGCTCCGGGTGAAATTTATTTTTAGTACGACCAAGCCCTCTATATGCAATATTTTTTGCCTATCATCACGCACACAACTTCCATCAAGCATCTCTTTTGAAGATTTTGGATTAAAAAATGTCTCAAAAGTCGACAAGATCGAAGAAGGACGCCGAGAAAGATGACGCTGGCCTAACCCTCGAGGCAATTACCTCGCTGCTCGAGGAGCACCGCGCTGCGCTGTCAGCTGAGTTTAAACAAACTTTTCACCAGCTGGATATCAAATTGGACCAAACTCGGCTCGCGGTGGAGGAACACGGCCAGCGTGTGTCATCACTGGAACTTGTCACTAACGACCTGAGCCAGCGCATGTCGGAGGTGGAAAACACCTGCTCAACTCTGCAGGAGGAAAACACCAGACTAAATCTAAACTGGCGGATTTAGAAAATCGAAGCAGACGGCAGAATATTCGTGTGCTGGGTTTACCGGAATCTATTGAAAGCGGACGTCCCACAGACTTCTTTTCCAACCTGCTGTGCGACATCTACGGGCGTGACACGCTTCCTTCTCCACCCGAACTGGACCGGGCTCATCGAACCCTCGCTCCGAAACCCGCCTCGGACCAGCGGCCGCGCCCGGTTATCCTGCGAGTGCACCGGGTCCAGGTGAAGGAGCTCATGATCCGGGAGGCTCGACGCAGAGGCAGGCTTGAATACCAGGGAAAACCGGTGCGGATCGTGGAAGACTACAGCCCAGAAGTCCTCAACCAGCGAGTGGAATATAAGGACGTGATGGCTGCGCTGTATTCTTTGGGTCTAAAACCTGCTCTGCTTTTTCCTGCTCGACTCCGCGTGACTTTACCTGCTGGAAACAGAAAGTGGCTGGGCTCGGTCGAGGAGGCGCAGAAGTTCATAGACAACTTTCAGGCTTCACAGCGCAAGTAATATTTAAACTTTTCTTCTAACTGATGAACAATGCGCTGTTCCCGCACTGGCTTTGATTATTACACTAAACTTTTCTTTACATGAGGTGAGGAACAGATGAGCAGGACTCTGCCCATACTCTGATTATCTGAGACTTTTTTAGTTGCAGCTTTTTTTGAACTATTAACATTTTTGAAATGAAACATTTTTCCTTTTCTCGTTTACCTGTTGACTATTTTGAGCTGAATCTTGGGTTAGTCCTGGATTGATTGATAATTAATTTGAGATTGGGATTAATTTAACTTTACGTTTGTATATGTGTGCGTGATTACCGGTACACATTTATGTGTATACATTTTTTGGCCTTGCATACTTTAAACTAGTTTGTGAGGTGCTTATAAATTATTATTATTATTTATTTTTTTTTAGGCATTAGGTATTTAGGCACATAAATAATTGAAGTAGGCCTATCCATGTATAAAAATGGGTGAAATATATAATGTTTTCAATATATTATTTTGAACTATTAACATTTTTCCTCTTCTTGTTTACCTGTTGACTATCTTGAATTGAATCTTGAATTGGTCTTGGACTGATTGAAGATTTAATTTAGGATTAGGATTAATTTAACTTTGTTTATATGTGTATGCGTGATCACACATCTATGTGTACATTTTTGGCCTTGCATGAGGTGCTTATACATTTTTTTTCCTCTGATGATACTGGAGCACTAGTTTAAAAGTTAGACAGGAGACTTATTTTTAATTTCTATGGAGCTTGCTGCTTCTGTCTGTTGCAGCTGTCCAGGGTGGGAAAGGGAGGGGGGTGGGGGGTCCATCACTGCCATTAATTTATATTTTCTTTCACTTTGCCAAGAACTGCACAGCCATCAACACATTAGACTGTATTACCTACCTTTCTTATACAAATTATTAGTAATATGAGTGGTCAGTTGGTGTTGTCAAGCTGGAACGTCAAAGGTTTGAACCACCCCGTCAAGAGAAGGAAGGTGCTCTCTCATTTAAAACAGTTAAATACAGGCATTGCTTTCCTGCAGGAGACTCACATTAGAAGTGACGATAGCAAACGATTACTGCAAACATGGCACGGGCAGAGTTTCCATTCCTCATTTCGAGCAAAGGCTCGGGGCGTCTCGATCCTCATCAGTCAAGACATTTCATTTGAACCTTTTCAAGTTAACTCAGATAAATATGGTCGTTTTGTGATTGTTTCCGGTAAATTGTACAACACACCAGTAGTGCTAGTTAACGTTTATGCCCCAAATACGGATGATGTTGGTTTCTTTGAGAAATTATTCTCACTGCTCCCGGACCTAAACACATACTCATTGATACTCAGTGGTGACTTGAATTGCTGGTTGGACCCAGTTTTGGACAGATCCTCTACAAACCCTGCCACAGCCAGCAGGTCGTCCCACACTATTCGTGCCTTTCTATCTAAGTATGGCCTGTGCGATGTATGGCGTTTTTTACACCCAGCTGAGAGAGAATATTCTTTTTTTTCTCATGTTCATCATTCATACTCGAGGATCGATTACTTTTTCATGGACAACAAACTTCTTCCCTCTGTCCGTGGCTGTGACTACCACAGTATTGTCATCTCAGACCATGCACCTGTCACTCTGTCTTTGTCCCTCCCTGACATTCCTATAAGGAGTAGACAGTGGAGATTCAATTCAACGTTACTGTTAAACAATGATTTTGTTACATTTATAGAAAAAGAAATAACCTTCTTTCTATCCATAAACAGAACTCCTGGGATCCCACTGTCAACAGTTTGGGATACCCTTAAGGCCTATCTTAGGGGACAAATCATTTCATATACCGCCCGGCTGAGGCAAAAATCTCAAAAAGAAAGAACTGATTTAGCCCAGCAGATAAAAGAAATTGATCAACAATATGCTCAAAACAAATGCCCTAATCTGTACAAAAAAAAAGTAGAACTCAAAACTAAGTTTGATTTATTGTCTACATACTCAATAGAACAATCACTTTTGAAAAGTAAATCATCATTTTACATACATGGAGAAAAGTCAGGAAAACTACTGGCAAATCAGTTGAAGGGTGCCATGGCTAAACAAATCATCCCTAAGATCCAATTAGAGAACGGCACCACAACTCTAGATCATTTACAAATTAACAGAGCATTTAAGGACTTTTATTCCCATTTATATACTTCAGAATCCCAAACCAACAAGAATTTATCTTCTCAGTTTTTCGAAAAGACCAACATGCCAAAACTCACACCCAACCTGAAAGATGCACTGGAGATCCCAATATCCCTGACAGAAATTGTGTCAGCTGTATCGGTAATGCAGTCTGGCAAATGTCCGGGTCCTGACGGCTTCCCTGCTGAATTTTTTAAGAAATTTTCTTCATTACTTTCCCCACTCCTACACTCGGTTCTCTTAGAGTCATTTGACCAAGGATCCCTTCCGAAATCTTTTTTAGAGGCCTGCATTACCCTCATTGCAAAGAAAGGAAAAGACCCAACTCACTGTTCCTCTTATCGACCAATCTCCCTTTTAAATACAGACGCCAAAATTTTAGCCAAAGTTCTTGCTCAAAGGTTGGAAAAGATCCTTCCTTTGATCATATCAAAAGACCAGACTGGATTCATTAAAGGCAGGCACTCCTTTTTTAATGTCAGACGCCTTTTGGACATTATTTATTCTCCTTCGGATACTGTTCCTGAGTGTGTTATTTCCCTTGATGCAGAGAAAGCATTTGATCGGGTTGAATGGGACTACTTGTTTAATGTTCTTGACAAATTTGGTTTTGGCCCCAATTTCATTACATGGGTGCAATTAATTTATTCACATCCCACCGCAACCATTCGTACCAACTCTCAGATATCAAAACCCTTCAGTCTACATCGAGGAACTCGCCAGGGATGCCCACTGAGCCCTATGCTCTTTGACCTGGCAATTGAACCTCTTGCCACTGCTTTGCGGTCCTGTGACACAATTTCAGGAATCTGGAGAGGCGATATGGAGCACAAGGTCTCCCTTTATGCTGATGACCTTTTACTTTTCATTTCTCATCCGACTGACACGCTGCCCTCCGTTTTATCATTACTTGAGGAATTTGGAATAAACTCTGGTTACAAATTAAACCTGAGTAAAAGTGTAATTTTCCCTGTCAATACCCTGGCGCAGACTCTTGACTTTGGTAAATGGCCTCTTAAAATTGAGAAGACAAAATTCTCTTACCTGGGTGTTACAGTTACGAGGAGGTATAAAGATTTATATCAAGAAAACTTTGTCTCTCTGTTGAATCAGACAAAGCAGGCATTATCCCGATGGTCACCGCTTTCCATTTCCCTCACAGGCCGTATTAACTCAGTCAAGATGGTCACTTTACCTAAGTTTTTATATCTTTTTCAAAATATTCCTGTTTTTATCCCTGGTTCATTCTTTGTTCAGTTAGATTCCATCATTTCATCATATCTGTGGCAAGGAAAACGTCCACGCTTAAATAAGACACATCTCCAAAAAACTAAGGCCGCAGGCGGTCTTGCCCTTCCAAATTTCCGCTTTTATTATTGGGCAGCAAACTTGCACTGTCTAGCATTCTGGTCATTCTATTACAACAGGCCTGACAGCCCTGACTGGGTAGAGATGGAGTCACAGTGTTCTGGGAAATGGTCCTCCGTGGCTTTCTTGGGATCCTCACTCCCGCTTCCACCACTTACAACTGTTATAAATCCAGTTATAAAACACTCACTAAAAATCTGGGCACAATTTCGTAAATGTTTCAATTTCTCTAGTTTCTCTCTCTATAGCCCTATCATGTCTAACCAACTTTTCAAACCCTCATCTCAGGACTCTGTTTTTAAAGAATGGCAAAGAAGGGGTATAGTACGCTTCAATGACTTGTTTCTCAATAACACTTTAGCTTCATTTCAACAACTATGTGAAAAATTTAGTCTTCCCCAGTCCAATTTTTTTAGGTATCTCCAAATACGGCACTTTATTACTCTTCATTTGTCCAGCCTCTCCATTTCAACTGATAGCAGTATTGTTGACACTATTCTTTCTCTAGACCCAAATAAAAAACAGTCCATTTCATTCATTTACAGTAAACTATTGGATTTGAAGCGTGCTTCCTCAGATAAAATCAAAGCTGCTTGGGAAGAGGATCTCGGCTCCTCTATTTCAGAGGACTCTTGGACCTCCATACTCAAACTGGTGAGCTCCAGTTCTCTCTGTGCTAGACATTGTCTAATACAATTTAAAGTGGTGCACAGAGCTCACATCTCTAAACTGAAATTGTCCTCTATGTATCCTGATGTCAGCCCATACTGTGTGAGATGCAAACATGCTGAAGCCTCTCTCTCCCATATGTTTTGGTTTTGCCCATCTCTGAACAAATATTGGCGGGAAATCTTTCAGACTTTATCACATGTACTAGATACACGCCTGAACCCTGACCCACTGATTGCTCTGTTTGGTCTTGTAGAGGGCATGACAAACCTAAATAAAAACCAACAACATGTAATATCGTTCACCTCTCTCCTGGCCAGACGAGCTATTTTGCTTAGGTGGAAAGAACCGTTTCCACCCACTCACGCTCAGTGGTTGGCTGACATCATGTCCTGTTTAAAGCTGGAGAAAATCAGATTCACACTCCAACAGAAAGAGGGTAAATTTGAGAATGTCTGGGGACCTTTCCTGAATCTGTTCCAGTCTCTTTGACAACACAACTCATTCAGGTTAATGCAGTCTCTTGGCTATTTTACCTTTTATTTATTTTTTTCCTTTTCTTTTGGCAGTGATTGGGTAGGGATTATTTTCTACATGTTGTAACTTAGATTGATTGTTGTGTTTTTTGTTGTTGTTGTTGTTGTTTGTTTGTTGTTGTTGTCTGAAGAAAAAAAAAAGAAAAATTCAATAAAAAAGATCTTGAATTTGAAAATAACATTCTAACAAAACAAAAAAAAAAAAGTGACAAAATTAGTTTATGGAACGTGGGTCTGTGCAAAGCAATAAAATCATGAAAATAATTCATAAAGTTCATTTGAAATTTTAAACACATAGTGTTTTTACTCACTTTTTGTCTCTCTGATGTGTGGAGTTATTTTTCCTACAGCCACAATTACGTATACTGAAATGACCAAATATGTAAATTAGGTGATGACGTCATCTAGCAACTTGTAGGATCACCAACAGTGACCGAGGAGTTGGCAACAGTGCACTCAAGGGCAAGTAGAAGTGAGTTGTGGTGAGACTTGACAATGGAGACACGGCAACACCAGAATGGTATCAGATAAAAGAACAGGACTAAACACAAGTTTAAACCCCGTCCACAGGGGAACAGTTTTTTTTTTTAAATAACTCTTTCTCACCTCCACACAGAAACAGCGTTCCAGGTACCGGTATCCCTAACACTACCACGCGTATAAACATGTGTATAAAGAATTTACTCCGATATGCTTTGAACACTGTGAGAAAAGTCCTTCCCTCCAGTTGTCTCTCACTGGATACTGTCCCTGAAAAGGGTCCATTATGTCTCCGTATTGGGACGGATGACAGTCCCAGTCAGGTTGCACTTTTGTGGTCTTGTATTTTAATTTGAAAGCTAGACGTTACTTTATATTCACTTTAACATTGAAAAGGCACAAGCACTCTTTTGACTTGATTTCATTCGGCCAAAAATGCAAATAAAGTTAAAAAAAAAGACGTCCTGGTTTAGACTTGGTGTACTTTGGTAACTTGAGCTGAGAAGAGTTTTCAGCACGTCTCGCAGCTCTAATTTTTACCTACCTGGGACAGTTTTGCAGATAAAGCCGAGCTGCTCCGTGCACGTTGATAGGCGCCACACACCATCATCCACTCTGGTAGTAACACAAGTGTCTGCGGTCAGCTGTTTGGTGTCCGGTCTTTTGTTGGCCCAGTTGGTGTAGTCCACTGGTGAACCATCGACCCAGGCCATGTAATCGGCTGGAACCAGATCAAACAGATAAATTTGGTGAATTTATCTTTATCTGTTGGGATACAGGGAGTGATCCTTACTGTCTGTGTCCAAGTACATCCCCAACCACACAGTGTGGTGAAGGAACCCCAACGACCACAGATGCTCCAGAACAAAACGATTCTCCGTCTCGTTCTTGATGGTCAGGACGTCCGAAGTGTTGACTGGAAAAGTGACAGAAACACAATAAAGTCACAACCATCACCGTCCAGTAAAAACAAACAACAACAAAAAAGATAACTATTTCATTTGTGCACCTTGATTAGCTTCATATTGTATTTGAATTGTGAATTGATAACTAGATAGCTTTGGTTCTGTGATGCTAGTGATGTGGCTGTGGGCTAGCTAAGATGCTACAAAATAAGTTAGTACTATAGTTATTCCAATTATAACATTTAAATAAACTTCATACTTTGTGAACAATCAAAACACAATTCACCAACTGTAGTGTAAAATAGTAAAAGCTACAATGTAGCTGTTGTTTTTAAGCTAAACTAGGTTCAGCTACGCTAAGCTAACCAAAGTAGATTCTAGCTTAGGGGGACTAGATGTCCCTGATTTTTGGGGACAATCCCCGTTTTGGATGACCTGTCTCTGGCTAAAGCTGCCCCATGAAATGTCCCTGATTTTAGTGTTTTATGAATGAGAAAAAAAAAAGTTTTGTGTAGACTATTACCGGGTAGAAAGCGCGAGTATGTTGCGCGCAACAAAAGCTATTACCATAGCTGCTAACATTACAGATAGAGAAGAAGAGCCAGGCGCGCCGCCTTTAAAACAGAAGAAGAAGAGAGCTTGTCACCACAGACAGGGCGCTACGTATGAACAGATTTATTTCGTTTTAACTGGGCTGACTCTTGCCGTATAAATGTTTGGTTCGTGGTAGGAAATGTTTCCAGTGTTGTCAGCTGTGTCCAGGTAAAATAAAAATAAAAATAGGGCTTAGGTGTGTGTGTTTACTCAGTTAGGACGTATGAAAGTTCTGAATGAAACAATAACTGAACTGAAAATGATGAGAAAGGAGAGAACACCATCTGCTTAAATGTGCATTTCTTCTGTTCTACGAGCTTGGAATTCCAAATAAATAGGATTTTTGGCATTTCATCAGTGGATGAAGCTACCGGTAGTTACCAGGAAATTATTACAGGCTGTTTTTTGAATGATAAGATGAAACAAATAAAAAGAATAGGTAGCATTTTACTAAATTGTGTCTTATTTCTTATGTTTTAAGTATTTCACGTTACTATCATCTGTGGGGAGTGGTGGCGTAGAGGTTAGAAAAGATGGGCCTGTGATCGGAAGGTTGCCGGTTCAACTCCTGGACTGACATCAAAATGTGGGTGGGAAAGGTGAAACACCCACACCTGCCTCCACCCTCACTTGCCCCAACCTGGGCCCTTGAGCAAGGCCCTTAACCCCCGCCATCTGCTCCCCTGGGCGCCCTACATGGCAGCTCTCTGCTCCCCACAGAGCTTCAGGGGTCACCAACACAGTGCCCGCGGGCACCCAGGTGCCCCCAAAGACCATTTGAGGTGCCCGCGGACCTGTTTTAAAAATAGCACAACTCACTACTAAGCTGCATTTAAATTTTCATTTTATTCAGTTGTTATTCTTTTTTTGTATTTATATATATTTTCAAATGTCTATCTTAAAAATATATTCTTAAAAATATGTTTATTATACATTTTTTTCAATTTACGTTTTGTTATTTCTGAAGAGTTTATCAAACTGGTGCCCTTTGTATGACTCCGTACCCACGAAGTAGCTCTCAGTTTCAAAAAGGTTGGTGACCCGTTCTACACAGTGCATTTGATTTGACCGCAAAACCACATACACACGCCTGCTTGCTTTTCTACGACCCGCTTCACTGTTAGTTATTGGTCAAGACAACGTGAGTTATTCGTCAAGACAACGCGAGCTTCACTGTGATTGGACGCAATCCCTGCTTATTAACTGAAGATAAGTTGAGGCGGACCGGATGACTGTCTTGCTCTCAAGCTGGAAATCCAGCCCCAGGCCGGAGCGCTTTAAGCCCTGTACTACCACTCCAAATTTTAGCTGAATATTGGTAAAATCGACTGAAAAAAACTAAATGTCAGTGTTATCTTACTAAGGATGAATTTCTATGAAAATTGCATAAAATAATCATTGGATGAACATCTGACTGATTAAGTTTTGGAGCCAACTCGATTCCAGATGGCTGCCACAGCTAATAAAATTTTTGTGAACACAGAAATGACTACTGTAACAGACAAATAAAAGCACACAAGTTTATCAAATGATGGGGGGACTAAAGTCCCCACATGTAAATAGTTTACCTTTATGTTTACAGTGCTGCCTCGACTCCTCAAAGGTAAGTTTTTCAACCACAGGTTCAAAGTTGTAACATCCGTGTTCGAATTTCACCCACGTGGACGGACAGTCGACAAAAGGTTTACTGTCTGTTGAAGAGGCAGAAGGAGAAAAGACCGTGGGTTTTCACACAGCCCATGAGAAGTCAGTTTCTAACGATCAGTTTCTCACTGACTTGGCGGAGGGACGTGACACAGAGCTCCCGACAGCGGAGTTTCACAGTCGGCTCTCCGCCAGCCTCCGTTCACGTCCATGTACACACACTCCCCTGTCACAAAGTCGTCGTCGTCGTCATCCACGTCCCAGTGCATGTACGACGTGTCGGTGCCATCTGACCACTGATAACTGAAGCCACTCTGGAACGAATCACAACCCAAAAATGTGGCAGACTGCTCCATTTGTGGCACAAAACAACTCATTAGAAGTTACCGTCTGGTTGCAAATCGTTTTCTGAAGACGTGTAAATTTCAAGAGTTAACCCATGTATTACCAAAAACAGTTCCTTTACATCAGTACACAAACAGAGCTAAAATATTACATTGTCATTGTTACGCTGATGATGCACAGTTATACAGGGAGTCCTCGAGTTACGTCGCCCTCGACTTACGACAACCCGGACTTACGAACGCGCTCCGAACGCTAGTACGTGCTGTGTTTATAGATGAATGTGTGGTGTAATGTGGTTAATGTGTTAGCTAGCCGTTTGTAAATAAAGTTCTGTGCATGTTTATGGACCAGTATGTACGCTTGTTCAGTCTCATGTCGATTCTCATGTCGTTAAACTGGTGTGCGGCGCAGCGTACAAACGCCACGTGTTCCGAGTTCCGACTTACGTACAAAAATCCGGACTTACGAACGCACGTGTTCTGAGTTCCGACTTACGGCAAAATCGGGTTACGAACGGTCCTTAGGTCCGGAACTCGCTCATAAGTCGAGGACTCCCTGTATTTGTCCATGAAACCCAATGAATCCAATCAGTTATTTAGACTACAAGCATGTCTTAAAGACATAAAAACCTGGATGACCCTAAATTTTCTGCTTTTGAACACAGACAAGACTGAGGTTTTAGTTTTGGGACCTGAGCATCTTAGGAATACATTTTTCAGTCTCCCACCCTCCTTGGATGACATTAATCTGGCCTCCAGCGCTAATGTTAAAAATCTTGGTGTTATTTTTGATCAGGACATGTCTTTTATCCCCCACATTAAAAATGTTACTAGAACCGCCTTTTTCCACCTGCGTAATATCGTTAAAATTAGAAACATCTTAAAAATTATGCAGAAAAACTGGTTCATGCATTTGTTACTTGTGGACTGGACTATTGCAATGGTTTGTAATGCGGGTGTCCAAATACTTTAAAAAAACATATTCAGTTAATCCAAAATGCTGCTGCCAGAATCTTAACTGGAGTTAGTAGAGATCATATCTCTCCAGTTTTATTTTCTCTCTATTGGCTCCCTGTCAAATCAGAATTTAATTCAAAATCTTACTTCTAACCTACAAAGCTCTCAACAACCTAGTTCCATTTTATATTCGAGATCTTGTTGTTCCATATTTTCCCAACAGAGTACTTTGCTCTCAGACTCAGACTGCAGGATTACTTGTGGTTCCACGAGTTTCCAAAAGCAGAATACTGTAGGAGGAAGATCTTCCAGTTATCAGGTTCCTCTCTTGTGGAACCAATTTCCAGTTTCTGTCTGTGAGGCTGACACATTGTCCAGTTTAAAAATAAAAATAAAATTAATTAAATTTATTCATTTACATAAAAAAAACATTTAAACATACAGTGCAGAATATAAAAGACATAAAATGAAAGGTGGCAGAGAGAATAATCTTATATTATCTGCCCCTTTTTTTTCAAAAAACAAAAAAACAAAAGCAAACTCAATCCAAACAATCAACTCAAGCAATGGTTTTCAAGTAATTGAATAAAAAAAAAACTTCATTAGTTAACTAGAAAATTACTAATAGAATGGATTTAACTAAAGATTTTCGTATTTTGTTAACAACTTAGATTTGATCATTTTTTAAAACACAAGCATAGATTTAGCATATTTAACATCGTTTTCCAAATTGTTCCATAAGTCAATTCCCTGTATGTTTGAAGACTGGGCTTAAGACTTTCCGTTTTGATAAATCCTTTGGTTAGGGTCGACTTGGGTTTCCTGACATATCCCTAAGTTATGCTGCTATAGGCTTAGACCACTGGAGGATACATTGACCTCATTTCCTCACTCTGCTGTTGTCTTTACTTGCTCTACTCTGCCTGGTTGTGTTTGTAATTATTTCTACAAAGTATCTTAACATGTTATTTTGTCTTTCCTCCAATAGAAAGTACACCTGGACCTGCCACTCTGTGTTTGTTTCTCCTCCCTGTTCCTCTCAAACCAAGCTGATGGAAGCAGATGGCTGCTCGCCCTGAGCCTGGTTCTGCTGGAGGTTTCTTCCCGTTAAAAGGGAGTTTTTCCTTTCCACTGTTGCCCTTGTGCTCGCTCAGGATGAGAGACCGCAACGAAGTGAAGATTCAACACAATCTGCCGGTTTCCTTAGACAGAGAACTTTTACTAATTGGCTTTTATAATGTTTGTGAACGTTTTAGTTCAGTGCCCTGAGACGACTTCTGTTGGGACTTGGAGCTACAGTACGTCAATAAACTGAATTGAATTGAATTAAAATAACAAGTACCATCCGGCACATTATTCACCTATCAACAAGCTATTATACAGCATGGCAGACAAGCATAGACCTTGTATAACTTTGACCTTGATTTGGGACCTTGACCTTGGAGCTGGTGTCATGGAAAGTGTGTGTGACACTCAGTCTAGATCACTCCATCACTTATTTTCCAAGTTATCATGCTCACAACACGGACGGAGGGTATTTCTCATTCCCCTCTTCGCCCAGCGTCAGGGACAAGAACTGGACTGTGTAGCGGATCAGGAGTGTCTAATTGATTGACTGTAACCAATCTGTGGGAACCAGAATCCTGCCTGGGTTGTAAAGGACCAAATATTTATTTCAGCAGGGAATATCTAAACTAGAAAAAGCCCCACGTCAAACAAACACGCAGACATATACGGTACATACAGTACAAGCGGATACATACGTCTTGACTATACAGCCCAATCCAGAGCGGTGCGTCCAATCTGTTGACCAGGATGGTGAGGAAAGCCTGGTGGTACACATCTGTGATGCTCACTAGGTTCAAATTGTGCTGTATGCACCGGTGCATGGCGTCGTACCAGCTCATGTTGCCAGACACAACCTTGTAGTTGTGGCTCTTGTACTCAATGTTTTCAGGCAGAGGGTACTGGAAGGTGTGTGTGGGGGGTTTGGACGTGTCTGCAGCAAGAGAATACAAACAGAGAAGCAGGAACGCTGGTAAAATATGTCAGAATTGTTGTTTCACGATGATTTAAAAGATTATTCCATGTTTAAGCACACATGAAAAGTTTCCAAACCATCTGGAGTCTTCAGTCATGAGAAACACAAAGTACACGTTTTGCACTAGTATGTTGCTCCGGACCACACAGGTGTGAGTTAATTGGTAAATGGACTGCACTTATCTAGTGCCTGTGTATCTTATCAAGACACTAAAAGCTCTTTACAACACAACCTGTGCTCTCGTTGACCCATTCATACAGCACTCTACTAGATCTATACAGGGACTAATCAGAGCTTCATCACATTCATACACTGATGGACGCACATCAGAGGCAGTGAGGGTTCACGGTCTTGACCAGGGACGCTTCAGCATGTGACTGCTGGTGGAATCAAACCCCCAACTCTCACATTGGAGGACGACTGCTCTAACCACTCAGCCACAACCGCCCCTAAAAAGAGTTAAAACAACATCAAGATGGAAAGACATCAGCAATGACCTTTAGAGAAGCAAATGTTGCTGCCCATCAATCCGGGAAGGGTCAAAGTTCATTTCCAACCCATTTGAAAGACTTTTGGACCAGAAACATACCAGAGGGTATATGTTTACCCAGAATGCACTGCAACAAACAGCTCCTCCCAGCTGTCAGCACGGTGGTGGAGGCTGATGGTTTGGATTCCTGTCAGTCACTGAGTGGAACAGAACTCCTCTAGAGACCAAAGAGTTCTGGAGTCAGATGAGTCCATCTGTCCAACAGCTGAAGCTTGGACCAGACTGGGTCCAACAGAACCAAGATCCCAAACACAGCAGCTGAGCTACAGCCGAACGGGTCAGAAAGAACAGAACCATGGTGCTGCATCGGTCCAGTCAGAGTCCAGAACCTCAACCTGACTGAGACGCTGTGGTGGACCTTCAGAGAGCTGAGCAGAACCGTCAGTGATGGAAAGAGGAGTGGACCAGAACTCCTCCAGAACCACGAGGGACAAACTGAAAACCAGAGGGTTCTGCTGCTGAAGGAGGTTCTACAAGCTGCTGGATCTGGACCTGGAACCAGGTTCTGTCAGAGGAACCTGTTGTGTGTGTTTGTTCACTTCAGGTCAGATTTGGATCTTTCCAGAACCGGGTAAAGACCAGATCAGGTTTATGTTCTGATCCATAAAGAGTGGACCTTCTTGTAACTGACTGCATCGCGTTCGTTAGCGAGCCGACATTCACATTTTGTACAAATGTTTGACGACCTGAGGTTACTGATGCATGAACATCAGCAAACAACGTTTATTATTATTATTTAATATTTATTATTCAAAATTTAATATTTAATAATAATGTCAGCTCTTCAGGTCTTTGCTGCGAGTGCTCTGCTTTTATTTTGGTAACTGAGAGGAATGCAGGTCAGCTGGATTTAGACCAGCCGAAGGACCCCGTCAGCTGAAGTTATTTCACCTTTTCACCCTGTAAAGTTCTTCAGCTGCTTCTTCTGTACGATGACGGTTGTAGTTTTGAGTATATGTCCACAACAATCTGGAGTTATAAAAATGTCTGAGTTGTCTGGTCGAATGTGAGGTTAAAAACGCTCAACGTTGAGCCTCAAGGCAGATTTGCAGAATGTGCGAATGGTGGAGGACACCCTGGACAGGTCGTCTGTCCATCACAGGGACACATGGAGTTACCAACGAACCTAACGTGCATGTTTTATCAGTGAACCAGTTGTTGACATTCATCAGTAAAACATATGTTCAGTGCCATCTTAGCTGCACATTCATTGTGTGAATGTTCATGAAGCGTTCACACAATCAGGATCCATTTTTCTTCCGTACATTGTTCGGTGCGATTCTCATCCTGCAGTTTTCAAGCTGTTTCAACACGTCATAAATCAAAACCTTCAGCTCTTTCAGGAAAATCCTGCCATGACTTTTGGCATTGATGCAACTTTAGCTTTTTGAAATATTTAGCCTTTTCTGCCATTTTTGTTCTCATTGAAAATTAGTTGAGCTAATTTTCCATCCTTCAGATCTTTAGATCCGTTTACAACCTTTTACTTTCACATTTTGTTCTGCTTCAGCTTCTTTCAGCTTCCTTTTGCAAATTTAAACATTTTTCAGCTGCTTTAAGCTAATTTCAGATGTTTTTTCAACTGTTTGTTCTCCTTCAGATTGTTTCTGCTAACTACAACATTTTTGTGCTTATGCTGGTGAAGATTTTCAGTTATCCAGGACATGATAAAATCAGAACAAGCGCTTAATACAAAAACAACTGGACTTTATTTGTTGCAGAAAATGTTTCACCCTTTATCCAAAGGGCTTTTTCAATTCAAAGGAGCAGCCTGTGTGACAGAGAAGTTATATACAGGCTGACATGCCACGCACCAACTTATGTAAATTGGAAGCTGAAATAACACCCACACATACCTGAGATAACATACCCATCCTATGTAAATTGACGAATTAGCACATCACAGCTTAACAGTAGGGGGTTTGTTAAAGAGGAACTAAATGCCCTGTGGAGCTTTAACTCCACCCCAAGTCCAGATTCAAAATCTTCAACAAAATGGGCGTTCCGATAGACTGTAGAGGCACCGCCTAAAGAAGGGGAGGAGGTGGGGGTTAGAGCGAGTAGGTGTGGCCAGGACCGTGGGGTTTTGCTGCCTTCACGCCTCCTCCAGCAAACAACCTAAAACAAACTAAAACTCTAGCCAACAACATAAACCAAGCAACAACAAAGAATAAACATGTAGATGTATGCATCTATTCCACCCGACCTATCCAAAACAAAAGGCTAAAAAAAATGAAAATAATACTACAAAATTTTTTGTGACTGGGAATCGAACCCCGGTCTCCCGGATCTCAACCCAGCTCGTACACCACTGACCTAACCAGACATGCATGCATTGCTCCTCTATCGCACATTATTAAAACAAATACAACCAGACACTTTCGATGAACTGAAAAATCTATAAGTTAAAATACACAAATAACTAGTGCCAGCCAATCCGAAAACCATAATATGCTTTGTTGCAGAGCTTTTCAGGAGTGAAATGTAGCACTTCCATATAAGGTATGCACTGCAGTGAGGACCGTCTCATCTCCGCAGGGGATTGGCTCAGCTTGAACCAAGTTCGTGACGAAAGCTTGCGAAAACATGTCACTTTGCGAATCCTAGACCAACAAGAAAATTAAGGTGCAATAACCTCTGTTCAACCCATAGGGCTACCGTAAACACGTTTTTAGACCAAATATTGCCGATTTAAACAAATACGAACAATTACATGAAAATTAACACAGACATAGTGCTATGAAACATTTTAAACACATTCTAGGGAGTTTATCAGCTAAAAAAAGTTACATTTGCATTTAGTTCCTCTTTAAGGTCTTTGTGACTCTAATTCACAGAAGCAGCTACTCTGTTCTCAACAGGTGTGAACTGTCTGGGAATCAGATTTAAAGCTGCATTACAGGGGTACCGGTATATGTCTTTGAAAGTTGAAACCTGAGGCCCCACCCTCGGTTCAGAGAAGGCTTTTCCCTTTCTGCTAATTTCTGCTTATTATGGTCCTTTCAGCTTATGTATGCAAGTTTAAACTTTTTCTGCTATTTCAGCTACTATTTAGCAGTTTTATGCTAATTTAAGCTTTTTCAGCTAATTCCACATTTTTTGCACTCATTTCAACATTTTTCAGCTTAATTCAGCAAAAATGTGCTCTCTCCGCTTCCTTCTGGTAATTTAAGCTTCTTTCTGAAATTTTAGCTGCTTTTAACTTTTTTTGTTGCTAATTTCAGCTTTGTTTTTCCAGATAATTTCCACTTCTATGTGCTCATTTCTATTTCTTTCAGCCTAACTGAGCTAATGTGTGTTCATCTATTATTTTAAGCTTGTTCTACTTTTTCAGCTATCTTTTTTTTTATTTTTTATTTTAGCATTTTTTAGATAATTTCAGCTGTTTTCAGATAAATTCAAGTTTACCGTGGTAATGTCTGCAAATTTCAGCCTAATTACCGTACGGTAACTTCTTTATGCCAATTTCAGCTGGTTATGCTCCTTTCAGCTTTTTTCTGCGTTGCAGCTTTTTCAGGTATTTCTACATATTTTTGAGCTCAATACAGCTCTTTCCACTTCCTTCTGGTAGTTTGAGCTTATTTCTGCCTTTCAGCTAATTGTTTTTTGTTACTAATTTCAGCTTTTATGAACTAATATCCTAATTTTTGTGTAATTTCTGTTAATTTATAAATAATTCAGCAAATATGTGTTCTTTCTGCTTTCTTCTGCTAATTAAGGCTTGTTCTATCATTTCACCTACATTTCAGCATGTTATTTTAGCTCATTTCAGCTGTTTTTCAGCAAGTTCTTCTACAATAAGTATTCACACTGCACTTTCACAGGAAATGCAATTTCTCTAGTTTAAAATGCATCTGACTAACTTGCAGACAAAAGTGAAATTTTAACTCTTTAAATTGAATAAACACCCAGCCCCGTGTGTAACGGCAGAGTCTGATGCATCTAAATCTTTGTCTTGTGATGTCTATTTTAATGTGAAATGTCTCTTTAGCACCCCCCTCAGGAAGGTGTCAGTCCTGTAGGTTGAGAACCTTGCTCCACACAGATGGGTGCTGAGCCCCTTGATTGAAAACCATGCCGCCTTTGAGGGTGCCAGACCTCCAAGTTAGGAACCACGACCCCATTGGGGGAGGGGGGGGGGTCCTGGCCCCCTTGGTTGGGAACCACTGTTCTAGGACATTATATAGTAGATCAACAGTAACAGCTGTGATTCACAAACAGCTGTGATTCACACACAGTGAAGCAGTGGATAATTCAAACAGCAACAACACCGCGGTACAGATGGAGCGGTACCTTGAGGTTTCTGACAAACGAAGCCGTACTCGCTCTCGCTGCAAACATCGTAGTACCACTTTCCCGTCACATGGATGTACTGGTTGTTGGACAGAACGGTGCAAAGAGGTTCATCAGTGAGCCACTCATCGTGCTGTGGGGTAAAGCAAACCAACACAAATCCAGAAACACAATTACACGGAGAGCGTGCATCAAGTCTCGGCCTAAACCGAGGCCTTGTGGGTCGTTTTGACCTAAGGGCAGCAGGAGGGTTAGATACTTAAAAAATGAGTTTGGCGGACGAGTGATGGAGAACTGAGTACTCCCCGAGGCTTACAGTGATGGGGCTCTTTGGTTCCATTGGAGACCAGTTAGTGTAGCTGACTGGTTTCCCATTGGCCCACTTCATAGTGTCCTCGTCACGCAGACCTATCCACACCCCCACCAAGCTGCCCTGGAGCAGCATGGTGATGTAGGCTGCAGGAATGAGCAAACAGGAATAAAACAAAGCAGTATAAATACATATTTTTAGAAGATTAAACAAGTCGTCGTGGACTTCTTCCACCTTGTTCGATCTCATCCTCCACGGAAACCAGCGAGCCTTGGAACGAGGAGCAGATCGACTGAGCGTCTTTCCAGCTTTTCCCCTCCGTTGGAGTGCCAGGGAGGTGAAGCAGGAGACACTGCCGACAAAACACACACATCCCACACAAAACAGGACCATTAGATCAGGAAACAGTAACCAGCATTCCCCAACCCAAACCAGACCAGACCTCCAGGCTGAGGAGATCAGGGTCCAGAGGAGAGGACAAAATGCTGTCGGCTAACGTTAACTTGATGTTTGGTAAAACGGGAAAAAAAGGGATTTAAATGTGTATTTAGCTGCTGTAACAGCTCAAGTTTTAATATTTTTCACAAATCCCTGAAGAAGTCCCAACTGTGAGTTTCTTCATTATCTTTACCTGGCTGTTAGCAAAATGTCTCATGACCCACTGGATGGATCTTAATGAAACTCTCAGGAAGCATTTGTTGGATGTTCTGTGAGACTCATAGACATTTTTTTTTTAAAGAAGAAAAAAAAAAAGACTAAAAGTGTGAAGTTTAAAGGAGAAATAGATTTATAATTATTAAAACTAGGATTCTGTGCAGGAATGCATATCACCCGCCACAATGCAGGCAAAGTTTTAAACAAAGATTAATATCTTATCCGTTTGTGCTCAGGGTATGCATTGGGGAAGACTCTCAGCTACTACCATACCAAACTCTAGCTGATTATCTGTAAGTTTGGCTGGGTTAGTCAGTTAGCTGTGGCAACAATCCTAAAGTTAGGGTGGGTCCAGAACCATATCATACCATTTTATTTATAGAGCACTTAAAACAGCAACAAGGCCAACCAAAGTGCTGTACAAACCAACAAATGAGTTGTAGATGCAATTCTGGGAGTTTCATTAAAATCTGTCCAATGGTTCGTAAGATATTTTGCTAACAGACAAAAACACATGTACACAGATGGAGGTTTGGCGGGTGATAATGGCTTTGCTTCTGTGAGCATGCGTTCATTCAAACCTTGTGTCCAAAGTAGAGCCATTTCTCTGGACATGCTCCGATGTAATGTGGCTCCTGGGCCATCTCCACCACAGACACCGTGTTCCTCCTGCACACGTATCCGTGAAGTTCACTGCATTTACGGGTCGACCACTTCCCTGCAACAACAACATTAACATCAAGTACGACAACAACTATATCAACAAGAACGATAACAGCATCAAAAATGAGAACAGTAAAATCAACAACATTAACAGCAACAACGACAAGAAAAGTTACATCAGCGAGAACAACAACGACAACAACATTAATAGCAACAACGACAAGAACTGCATCAACAACAACATGAAAAGTGACATCAACAAGAACAGCAACAACTTTAACAACAACAACATGAACAGCCACAACTTTAACAACAACAACAACATGAACAGCCACAACAACAACAGGAACAGCATCAATAACACTGAGAACAGCATCCAAAATGAGACCATCAAGAAGAAGAAGAACAACAACATCAACTACAGCATTAACAGCACAAATAACAACAGCAGCAGCAATAACAACAAGAATAGTAACATCAACAAAAAGAACAGCAACAACTTTAACAACCTCAACAACAATGTTAATAACAGCAATAACAAAACCAACAACAGCATCAACAAGAACAACAACTTTAACAACAACAACAATGACAAAACCAGCATCAACAAGACCAGCAACAATTTCAACATCATCATCAACCACAACTGCATCAATGACAATAACATCAACAAACAATGACAAAACCAACATCAACAAGAACAACAGTATCAACAAGAACAACAACAACTTTAACAACCTCAACAACAACGACAAAACCAACATCAACAAGAACAGCAACAATTTCAACATCATCATCAACAACAACTGCATCAATGACAACAACATCAACAAACAATGACAAAACCAACATCAACAAGAACAACAGCAGCAACAAGAACAACAACAACTTTAACAACCTCAACATCAACAACAATGACAAAACCACCATCAACAACAACAACTTTAACAACCTCAACAACAACAACAACAGCATCAACAAGAACAGACACAACTTTAACAACCTCAACAACAACGTTAATGACAACAATGACAAAACCAACATACCGGTAAACAAGAACAACAGCATCAACAACAACAACGTTAACAACTTCAACAACAACAGCATCATCAACAACAACAACAACAGCAACAGCAGCAGCAGCATTAACAACAAGAACAGCAACAACTTTAACAACCTCAACAACAATGACAATACAAACATCAACAACAACAGCAGCATCAACAACAACAACTTTAACAACCTCAACATGAACAACAACAACAACAGCATCAACAACAACAACTAGAACAGCAACAACTTTAACAACATCAACAACAACAGCATCAACAAGAACAACAAAAACAGCAACAACTTTAACAACCTCAACAACAATGACAAAACCAACATCAACAACAGCATAAACAAGAACAGCAACAACTTTGACAACCTCAACAGCAATGACAAAACCAACATCAACAACAGCATCAACAAGAATAACTTTAACAACCTCCTCAACAACAACAGCATCATCAACAACAACAACAACAACAACAACAACAACAGCAACAACTTTAAAAACCTCAACATCAACAACAACAGCATCAACAAGAACAAAAATAGCAACAACTTTAACAAACTCAACATCAACAACAAAAGCATCAACAAGAACAACAAGAACAGCAACAACTTTAACAACCTCAACAACAACAACAAAACCAACATCAACAAGAACAGCATCAACAAGAACACCAACAACTTTCCCAACAACAACAGCATTAACAGCACAAATAACAACAACAACAACAGTGGCATCAATAACAACAAGAATAGTAACATCAACAAGAACAGCAACAACTTTAACAACCTCAACAACAATGTTAATGGCAACGACAAAACCAACATCAACAACAAAAGCATCAACAAGAACAACAATTTTAATAACCTTAACAACAACGACAAAACCAACATCAACAAGAACAGCAACAACTTCAACATCATCATCAACAACTGCATCAATGACACAACATCAACAAACAACAACAAACAATGACAACATCATCATCATCAACAACAGCGTCATCAACAACAACAGAACAATAGCATTAACAATGAAAACATCAACATTAACATGGACAGCAGCAACATCATCGAGAACAATGAGAACAGCATCAACAACAACAACAACAACATCAATAACATCAACAACAACATCAACTCAGCATCAGCAGAAATGAACCACCCACCCATCTGCTGGTGTTACCTGTTGAAGACGACATGGTGACGCACATCCCAGCCTCCCTCTGAACTCCTCCGTCGGCCCAGTTCATGAAGTCCACCACAGTTTTGTCACTCCACCTGGAAAATCAATTCAGCTAAAATTAGCTTTCTCCAGCAAAAATGCAAGGTGGGCGCTAAATGACAGCCAAAGAAGCTGAGTCTGTAAAGTTAAAATGGTCAGAACACAAGCTGAGCCAGACAGATAAAAACAAACAAGCTGAGCGGCAGCTAAAGCTAAAACATGCAAAACAGTTGCTAAAAGTTACATTTAGCAGAAAAATACTTAAAACATTCAAAGCAGTGGTGAACTGTTAAATGTAGTGAAACAGTAATTAGGAGCTAAATTAGAACATTAACTATAAGGTAAAAAACAAAAATGTGGCAATTTTTCTGCAGAACAGTAGCTCAAAGCTAAAACAAGTATAGTAGCTAAAAGCCATCCATCATCTTTACCCACTTCTTCCTTTTTCGGGTTGCAAAGGTCACTGGTGCCCAAATTAGCAATCACCGTGTGAGAGGCAGGGGACACCCTGGACAGGTCTCCAGTCCATCACAATTTCATTTGTCTCTATGTGTCCCACATAGAGACAAATGAGAAACAACCATTCACTCTCTCACTCACACACACCTAGAGACAATTTAGAGTTACCAATCAGCCTAACATGCATGTTTGTGGTCTGTGGGAGGAAACCGGAGTACCTGGAGAAAACCCACGCATGAACGGAGAGAACATGCAAACTCCACATAGACCCCTCTATGTGGAGTTTGCATGTTCTCTCCGTTCATGCGTGGGTTTTCGAGTCGGGGTCTGAACTGGAGACCTTCTCACTGAGAGGCAACAGCTCTACCAACTGAGCCACTGTGCTGCCTAGCTAAAAGCCAAAATGCACAAATTGTAGCTAAAAGTGAGATTTAGTTATTAACAGTAGCTAAAAGCTAAAACCAGAGCAGCTTAAAGCTTAATTGCACAAAATGTAGAAAAAAATAAAAACAAATTTATCAAAACTGCATCTAAAACCTAAAACATTTAAAACAGATGCTAAAACCTTTACTTAGTAGAACAGTACATAAAAGCTAAAGCTAGAACAGTATTTGAAAGCTAAAAAGCACTTTAGCAGAACAGTAGGTAAGTACTAAACTGCTAAAAAACATTAGCTAAAACACAGTGAATAAAAGCTAAAAATGGCAAGAAAACAAAGATTGAGCAAGCAGCTGAAGCAGATTAAAAAAGAACCGTTTGGAAAAACTGAAAAGAGCTTCATGCATTTCTACGGGGAAAACATTTAGTAAATAAAGTTAAATATTTTAAAAGGTGTGAAAGTTACAAAAACTAAAAGTCGTGGCGCCGTTGTCCAGATGGAGCTGAACGTTTTGGGCATTTGAAAATTTAAAACAACACATAATACGCAGAAATTAAACCGTCCAAAACGCGTGCATTCCAAGTTAAAGCTGCACTCTGCAGTTTTTGTAGAACGCAGGACTTAGAAAAATTTTCAACAGGGAAAGCATTCTGGTCCCTCCCCACTCAGAGCCATGTATGGCTCTGCTTCCCCTTGCTCTCGCTGCAGCCTCTGAATGCTCCGCCTCCACTACATGTCCTGTGGCAGCCGCTGCGAAGTTCTGTGATTATATGTTAATAAAACATTCTAAAAAATAAAATAAAAACATGGAGCGCTGGTCCAGCACACCAGAACACCATGAAATCTGCAGAGCCTCGCGCAGCCACGTTGAACCCGAGTTTAATTCGCTCGTGACAAATTCATCCATTTCCTCATTTCAGTCATGGAGTCAGTGGAGGAGGAAGCGATCACTTGACTTTTGGCAAAAAAGAAAAGTCCAGATCAGGGATGAAGAAGGGGAATTTAATACATTTGTGTCACATACAAAACAGTTTTGCATCGCTTTGCAATACTTTGAACGAGAACCTGCGCGGCCGCGGGGGCTGGGACGGGGGGGGGCGTGGGTTAGGAGCGTGAGAAGTGAGAAGCTCTGTTTTTATTGGCTGGTTAACGGCGGGTCACTGTGGCTTTTTAGAAATGCTTTTAGTAACACCTGGAGAAGCAAGGGGACTATAGTTTTTTTCAGAGATTACTTTGTCTAACATCAGTCTGTCAGGAGATAGTGACAGAGTGAAGAAATATGTTAAAAATATATTTTTAGAAAACTTACAGACTGCACTACAGAAACTGCAGACTGCACCTTTAAAGTCTTATTTTAAGTTTCACTTTAAAAAACAGACGAAACGACAAACAGAGGAGCTGCAGGAGCTGCTCAGGAGGCGAGACCAGAAGCGAGCGAGCTCGTACCGCAGAAGACGGATAAACGAAAGATCAAATCTCAACTACTCGTCCGGTTAACGCTCCAAACCACTCCGACCCACCTGAGCTCGTCTCCCGGTTGGCCAAAGGAAAGTCCGATCCACCAGTCGGTCGGCCCCAGGGAGAACTGTGAAAGAACAGGGGTTAACACAACTCTGCTTCTCCTCTTTGGGTTCTGAGGAGCAGAATCTGCTCCTTTCATCGCCTCGTTTTGATCCCTTCATCCCCTCCCCTCGATCCTCGACACCACCCAGAACTTTGGTCCGATCCAAACGGCTGCTGCCAGCAGGCGGCCCGGCTCCTGCCCTCCTCTGAGTGGAGCCACTCGAGCGTTAAAGTGTCCTCATTTTGGGCTCGTTTGTGGGTTTTTGCAAACACTCAACTCAGTTTGAGGACGGAGAGAGTGTTTGTCTTCACGCCTGTTGACTCCTCGCTGTGTGAGCTAAGTAACGACTCCTCAGGGCAGTTTAACGACTATAAAACTGTGATTAGGTAGACTCTTGTCTGCGTGCTCCTCTGTGTGTGTTCACTGAAAACATGAGGGTGGAAATATTTAATCAAAGATTTAGGCTTCATTCACACAAAAGTATTTTTTTTTTTTTCAAAAGGGATTTTTCTTATGTTCTTGCGACGCCTCTCGCACTGTTAATAAGATTTATTCTTCTTTCTGCTACCTTTCATTTTTTTATATTTTGTACATTATCATTTATGGGATTGTCTTGTATTGTTTCTTTTGTAAAAAAAATGAACAAATTTAATAAACATAATAAACATAAATGACCCCCGCAACCCGAAAAGGAAGAAGCAAGTAAAGATAATGGATGATGGATGTTTCTAATAAATATTCTCGTAAACATGACGGTTTCTGGATTTTTTTTAATTTTTTTTATCCACACAGACCGTCAGAGAGCGACCCAGAAGGGTGCAGTAACTCTGCCAGGCCTGCGTGTGGCGCTGTAACCGCCACGAGAATACACCAAAAAACAGGAAGCAAGACGAGAAGCTTAGAGCTTACATGTTGGCTCGGAGGTTTGAGGGTTCAGTTCAGTATCTTCGCTGTTCCTAGAACTGAGCTCTTCTGGACACAGATCTCTAGGGTTGTTCCTGGGATCTGTTGGAGCCAATCTTCCAGTTTGGGGGTCACAGCACCAACTGCTCTAATGATCACCGGGACCAGTAAGGCCTTGACGTTCTACAACTTTTGCATTTCCTCTTTCTTCTCTTGGTATTTCTCCAGCTGCTTCTTCTTCCTGATGTTAGTCGTTTGGGATTTCTACGTCCATCACCGCTGCCTTCATCTCTTGTTGTCGACCATCACAATGTCCAGCTGGTTTAGCCATCATCTGTTTGTCGGTCTGGATCTGGAAGTCCCACGGCAGTGGTGTGCACAGTTAATTAAAAATAATAATTTCCTAACTGCTAATTCGCTAACTACTGTACAAATTCAGCTTCACTAACACTAAAACGCATTTATTGGTAGCTAATGCTAAAGCGCTAACTTTTATCACCCACTGCTGTCACTGTAAGACTGTCTGTAATGTGACAACGTTGTAAGTGAACACAACTCAGAATGGTTCATAAACCACAGGTGAAGCATCCATTTCCAGTTCAGAGGTGAGCATTCAGAAATTAATCTGGTCCATCGAAACCAAAGAGGTGGAGCAGAATGACGCGTTCAATGTGTGTCGGACATCTCTTTGTGTCATTTACTACAATGAATTAACTCTTTGTTGATCCTCTTTATGGTTAACTACTTTTATAAATTAACTACAATGTTGCTGTGCGTCATCATCAATATTATTTCAGTAATAAATATGTATTAAAATAAAGATGTGTGAAATGTGTGAGAGAGTCACGTCCCAGAGACAGTGTAAGTGTTGCAATGCATGCTGGGTAGGAATTATGTATGCTATGTTTCTGATTGTGAAAATGGGTTTTTCATGTTATTTTCATGTTCTGGTTTGGCTTCATTTATGTTGAGTCTCTGTTATTGGCTGTAAACTGACACCAGGAGTCGGAGACTGTTAGTGGTAAATATGAGGAGGAAAGCGCTGCGAGGGTGGTGACACCACCTGGTGCTTAGCTTTGCCTAGCTCTGCATTGCACAGCATCACAACGCGTAAACCACCATCCTCCTGTACGCTTACAGTGTGGAGGACCATCTTAAAAATAAAAATTGCACACTTAAGTTGAAGGTACTGTATTTCCACTAAAGGTTTTCAAAAAAGCGAAAACATTAATCTGCTAAACGGAAAGTGTGTTCCGCTATTAGTGGATTAGGGGAAACGTGCCCAGCACCACCCCACAGTATCTCAGCCCTGCCATTCTCCATCACCCTTGGTCGAGTCTCCAACTTTGAGGGACCTCCAGTACATACTATGCACAGATGTTCCTGTGTATTATTCCAGATGTTCCTGTATATTATTCCAACGTCATGGTGATTATTCTTATTATTCATGGCGTTCCAGGCATGCTTTGCCTGTCTGGATCTTACACCCTGCATGTGTTGGACTGTCTCAGGGGCATTGTTGAAGAGCCTGTGTCTCGGGTCTCGTCTGGTATGGTAGACCCCGGTCTCTATTGTTCTTGTTCTGAGGGCCTGTTCTTGTACTGCCATGATTAGTGTCTCTATACTGTCCTTCAATTCATCCCAGTCTAGCCACTAGTAGGACTTGTTGATATCAGCCACAGTCCTCAATCTGCTGGTGGAACATACCGTGCAGGGACTTACAGTATCTTTCCATGATGGCTCCTCTTCCACATTGACTCTAAAAGTTAACCAGTTGTTGACGTTTATACAATGATTATTTTCGTTAGTCTCCATCCCCTGGTTTATGAGATATTTTGCTGACAGACAGTCTGGCTTGTGAGATACCTACAGACACACATCTTTCTGTTGCGGTAAATCGGCCTACAAACCCGTCGCAGGCGCTCCTTGATGAAGTGCAGCTCGTCCACGGAGTGAAGGGACAGCAGGTGTCCTCCCATCATCTGACAGCCGAGAGACACGGAGTGCCAGTTGAACAGCTGCTTGGCCAGCCGGTACTCGGCTCCGCGGTAAAACACCCAGGGCTCGCTCTCTGCAACGAGACCAGCCGCGGTCAGGAAACACGGAAACACCCCCAACGTCAGATCGTCTGGACGTCAAGCGCATTACGGCTGCACGAAAGCACCAAACAACAAAAGCTGTCACCTCAAACCTTCTGTCAGCTGGATGCTCAGACCTTCTCAGACTAAACCCTCCTGCTGCCCTTGGGTCAAAATACCATACCATACCAATTTATTTATAGAGCACTTAAAACAGCAACAAGGCCAACCAAAGTGCTGTACAATAGAAACAAAGAGCACAGCAGACAGGAAAACATAAAATAAAAATATAGATACTGTACAAATAGCAACAGAAACCAAATGGCCAACAATGTATAGCACAGAGAGTATCAAAACAAATCACACCGTGTTAAAGGCAAAATGACCCGAGACCTCAGTTTGAAAATGTTGTCTTCAAAATGTGTTCCTTTTTTTAACATTTAACAATATAAATCTTTTCTGATGTAAAGTTTGTGTATTCAGCCATGCTTGTATCGCCCACTTTTCGCCTCTCAGCAATAATGTTTTGGTTCGTGTATGTCTGTTAGCAAAATATCTCATGAACTACTGGATAGGTTTTAATGAAACCTATAGGAAATCATATTTGGATGTGCATCTACAACTGAAGATTTGGTGCCATCACAATTCAAGATGGCTGCCACAGTTACTCAACATTGCAAACACAAAAATGGGCTAAAAACAAATCAGTTTGATAAATACTGAGCTAAAATTTAGTGTGGTAGTAGTCTTCAAGTACCATATTTTCCGGTGTATAAGTCCCTTTTTTTTTGCATAGATTTGTCAGTCCTGCCTGCGACTTATATATGTTTTCCCCCCCATATTCATAACTCAATTTGCTTTAAATTTCTAAGAACTGCAACAGCGAGTCCTCCTGTGACCGCTCGCTTCACTCAGCTGGTGCAGGCGGAGGAACGCTGGAGAATACGTGGCATCCGGCTCTGGATGGATGGATGACGCCATGCCGCCCCGGCGCAATGAAGCTGTCTTGACCACTGAAGTGCATTTATTAAGGAAAAGTTACACTGAGACACACCTTTGCTATAATGTCAAGCAAACAAATAATTGTTTTAAGTGTTAATCTTGTTAAATTTTGAAGAACTGCAACAGCGAGTCCTCCCATGCACGTGCTCTTCACTCAGCTGGTGCAGGCAGAGGAACGCTGGAGAGCTAGCAGCTCCGGCCGTGATGGGTGAATGGATGGCACCGCGCTGCCCTGGTGAAATGAAGTTGTTCTGACCATTACATACATGCATTCTAAAAGCAACGGGTCCGCAGTGACGCATAATAAATGTGACTTATGGTACGTCCACACCTAACAGCGTTTCAACTGCAGGAGCGTCCAGTTTACATGCAAAGTCAATGGGGGACGCGCCTGGAGGCGCGTCTTGGCGTCGGGCGTCACGTCACGTGCGTGTTGAGCGTGCTGGAAAGTGTTTTCCGTGCACGTGAACCCGCGTCAGCCTCCAAAGCACGCCTTGAACATGTTGATGATTTCGCCGTTCAACTCTCCCTGATTGGTTGATCAGGGAGAGTCGGGGGAGAAGAGAGGGGGAGAGTCCCTATGTGACGAGGGGACGGGTATTGCGCAACTATGTGACGTATTGTTTGTGGGACACAGAAAAAACCCGCGAAGTCGTGAACTATGGAAGAGAAACTCATTGTAGCTGTGTGTTCGCGACAAGTCCTTCACGACCAGTCAAGTCTGCTCTACAGAGACAGAAATAAAAAGCTCCTTGCCTGGCGGAGTGCAGTGAGGAACTCGGTATACCGGTAAGCTCCTCCCACACACCCCGCCGCCACACCGCCGCAGTTTCGCGTTCTGGTCTGGACACCACTGTGGGTCCAGTGCGTCCACTTGCGTGCGTGACGAGCTTTTTTGAAGTTGAAACGCTGTTAGGTGTGGACGTACCATTATACGCAGAAGCGACATATACGTTTTTCTTCACTATGCTTTTTGTGACTGATGCAACTTATACACTGGAAAATACAGTACTTCTCCCTTGAGCGCTAACAGATGGCAGGAGATTTTACGGGTTTACATGAGGACAACAGAATTCACAAGGTCTGATCAAAAGGCAGCAGCTTCCTCACTCAACATGAGTCCATGTTAATTTAAACCTGAAAGGAGGCGGGCGATAAGCATTCCATCAGGGAATACTGTGCATGTGTTTTTTTTCCTATAGCTGCACAGCTACAGATCCAGAGTCATAAAACCTGGCTTGAGTTAACCAAAGTACCACAAGTTAGGATTAGTTAAACCATATCTCTAAAATAAACCCAGGATTAGTTGAGCCTGTTTCGTGGTTCATTTCCCGGCAGGAACAAATCTTGTTTTTAATCTACAGCGTTAAAATGAACAGATGTACTCACGCTCAGCGTACCAGTAGGGTTTGATCAGTTCGTCTCCTGGAATGAAACCAGAGCTCTGGTCAGACGTGGGTTCTGACAGCGTGGCTGGGCGCAGAGCGGTGGTGAGGTGGGCGTTTACCTCGGGACAGTTTGCAGATCCACTCGTGTTTGGTGTCACACTGCCGCGGCATCAGAGCGTTGGTCAGGTCGCCGTACACGGTGCAGGCCCGGCGGTCATCGTCCTCGTTCTTATCCTCGATGAAGGACGTCACCACCTGCACAGAGTCCGGGTGAAAGGGGCACCTTCTCCACACGGGAAACACCCGAGGACACTTACCGGAGAACCATCGGACCACTCCCAGGACCCGAGGCGTTCGGGGTCTCTCTTATTCAAGCCCACCCAGAACCAGCGGCCCGCTGTTCTAAAACGAACACAAACAGGATCAGAAGACAAACTCAGGCTGAAGTTTGAATTAAAAAGGCAAATTTGACACATAAGCTTGTAAAAAAAAAAACACTCCAACTCTAAATGTCAGTTCTGTAAAAAAAAAACTTGTACAATTTATGTTTTTTTAAACTTTAATAATATTATTGGAAACAATAAATTTACCTTTATCCATTATTATTAATAAAAAACAGATTTATAACCAGAACAACTAGTAAAGTTCAGGATTTTACATTATAAGACAAAATAAAACGATCAGATCTGAATCATCCAGGTGTGTGTTAACACAACGCCAAGATGGAAAGACATCGGCAATGACCTCGTAGAAGCAGCTGTTACTGTCCACCAATCTGGGAAGGGTCAAAGGCCATTTTTCTAAACCATCTGGAGTCCATCATTCATCAGAGAGAAATCATTCACACGTGGAAAACATTCAAACAACTGACAGTCTTCACAGCTGATTCACCCTGAAGGTCAGACCATGCAGTGACTCTACAGGCCTCAGTCAGCAGGTCAAAGGTCAAAGGCCATGACCTCTTCTCTCTAAAAACAAGATGGCAGCTCGACTTAGGTTTGGAAAGTTTCATCTGAAGGAACCACAAGATTTCTGGACCAGAACCAGACCAGAGGGCAGATGTTTACCCAGAATGCACTGCAGCAAACTGCTCCTCTCAGCTGTCAGCATGGTTGTGGAGGCTGATGGTTTGGGCTCCTGTCAGTAACTGAGTGGACCAGGAACTCCTCTGTAAACCAAAAGGTTCTGGAGTCCAACAGCTGACGCTTGGACCAAACTGGGTCCAACAGAACCATGATCTCAAACACAGCAACTGATCTACAACAGAATGGGTCAGAAAGAACAGAACCAAGGTGCTGTAAAGGTCCGGTCAGAGTCCAGAACTTCAACCTGACTGAAAAACTGTGGTGGACCTTCAGAGAGCTGAGCAGAAACTTCAGTGATGGGAAGAAGAGTGGACCAGAACTCCTCCAGAACCATGAGGGAGAAACAGGAAACCACTGAGGGTTCTGCTGCTGGAGGAGGTTCTACAAGCTGCTGGATCAGGACCTGGAACCAGGTTCTGTTTAATAACTAATGACTCAGAGGAAGATTTGAAGTGTTTTTGTTCACTTGAGATTAGATTTAAATATTGTCAGAACCCGGTAAAGACCAGATCAGTTTATTTGTGTCCTGAAGACCAGAGAACTGAAAGTTGGGGGACTTTCATGTTCCCACGACTGAACGGGTCACCCTGCAGGAAAATAACCAACTGAAGATCACAAATGCAGTCCGAACCACGTTTCATCTTTTAACAAGAGTTATCAGAACTGTTCGTAAGCGATGCGCCCCGAGGGCCGGTACC
>JBBPBX010032589.1:0-12045 GCA_038048925.1 Garcialebias charrua
GCACATTTTAAAAATGTGTGGTGTGTCAACTTAAGTATACATCTATTTTTCCTTGAGTAAATGCATATCACCCGCTGCAGACTTATAGACTATGACTTTCTTTTACTGACACAGAATGATGACAACCTAATCACTAGGAAGCCATTACCTGGCTGGCAGTATTCAATTGGTTTATTATTGCATAATAACAACAAAACCTGATTACTTTCATTGTTAAAACAATGTTAAAAAAATACAATTGCTGATGTACGATATTATCGGCATGGTATTGGTATCAGCCGATACTGGCTATAAAGTTAAATTGCCCATCGGATAGGCCATTCTATCAAAATAACTCATCGATATAAAAGGCATTGTTTAAAAAACATATATATATTTATGTAGTGTTACATCATTTTCAGCTCCCTTTTTGGCATCTGTATTTGGTAGCAGGCCAAATTAACAAAGATCATGCAGAATAATGTAGTATTTGAATTCCACAGCAGAGATAGTCTGGTCCAGGTCTCTTGTAAATGAGTCCACAAGGCTCAATGGGATTAAAATAAAAGTTGAATGAAAAAGTTGTGGCTGCTTTGGTCAAATGCTGGAAAAAAACGTTATGCACAAGTTATGAATGACTCTAATGTCAAAGCTTAATTTCTGTCAAATGGACTGAGCTTTATCCACTTTTGTGTTTGCTCATGTTCATTTACTGGATTGACTCCAAAAGTTAAGGAGCTTTAATACAACCAACTAGGACTTTGTGAAAGTTGCAATGAAATCTTTTTTTGTGTGTCTTTCGGTACACCTGGACCTATCTGGACCTACCATTCTGTTCTTGTCCTGAGCTTGGTTCTATTCGAGGTTTCTTCCTGTTAAAAGGGAGTTTTTTCTTTCCACTGTTGCCACTGTGCTCGCTCAGGATGAGAGACTGTGACAAGCCAAGATTCAACTTGTCTGCTGGATCCCATAGAGAACTTTACTAACTGGCTTTTCTGTGTGTGAATGTTCCTGTAAAGTGCCCTGAGACAACTTTGTTGTGATTTGGTGCTATATAAATAAACTGAACTGAAAATCAGTCATGTGGATCAGTTCATGGGATATTTTACTAACAGACCACCAGTCACCATTGACGACAAGGTATGTACTGTATTTATTAAATCTCACAACTCGTGGCCTTCAGCACGTTTCTTTAAGGAGAAGGCGTTCCCCTGACCATCCACCAATAGGAGGACGAGTGTCCCACCTGCTCAGGACCGTCTGACCAATCAGCGTACAGGATCTAACGAGTGTCCCACCTGCTCAGGACCGTCTGACCAATCAGCGTGCAGGATGTCGTTTCCGGGTTCGTCCTGCCTCTCCAGGTGTGTGGAGCCATATGATACTGCTCGAGCCTTTTCTTCGCGCCCTCAAACTAAAAACAAACCGAGTCCGAAGCACTTTAAAGTACTGTTCTCACATTGAGACATTTGACCCGCACAGCTGGGCAGCTGTTATCTTCTGGTTTTAACCAGAGCCTCGGGGGGCCCGCTGATCCTGGAGCAGTTTTTACACCTGCTCTGACTACAAAGGTTCTCACGCTGTCCAAGAACACAGCGGAGTCCTGAAGGCATCATGGACCTGGACAGGTAAGACACAATGACACGCCTAACATGAACTCATCATGACAGCTTGAACACAATAAAAACCAGTAGCAACCTTTATGTTCAAACATCTCTACTGCTATACATAGATAGATAGATAGATAGATAGATAGATAGATAGATAGATAGATAGATAGATAGATAGATAGCATCAAAACATAAAATACATTCATTAAGCTTGTTAAATTGAAATGAAATGATCAACTGGATATTCATCATAAAATAATTACCTATTAAATAAAACTTCAATAAACTTCTTTAAATAAACTAATCACTGAGTCATCATACTATTGATTCTAAATAGTTTTTTATTTTTTTAAACAAAGTATTTTAAGTGTGGAGGCACAGGAAGAAACAAGTATGATTTTGCAGAATTGAAACTTTCTTGTGATGCAGATTGGAGTTTTCCCCCATGTTTGTGGAGGAAAAAAAGCTAAATTAATTACATTCTTGGAGATAAATAAAGTACTGTTAAAGTCTAAAGTTTAATCCCCCCCCCCCCCACACACACACAGTACTTTAATTGCTGATTTATTTATCAGCGGAAGGACTCTCATAAATCTCTCAGCGATTTGCCTTAAATCCATTTTTTATTTGAAGACTGTTCTGTGTGTCAGAAAGCTGCAACAGTAAATCTGACATCTAAATCTTATTACACTCATTTGAGTGGAAACGAGCTGAATGTGGTCCTGAATTCATGGAAGCTGTCTGTTTCCACCTGATCGGAGTTCACACAGGATTCTTACTCATTCTTCTGCAGACATTTCAAACGAACATTGCTAAATTTTTATACATGTAAACTGCAAAAAAATGTATGTTTTTTGTTTTATTGTAAGTTTCTGAATCAAAATGACTCGTTTGTGTTTAGTCAAAGTTACATGGAGCCACCTCAGGAAGTCGCATGTGGCCCCTGAGCCACAGGTTGTTAGATACAGTATGTATAATAATAATATGTTTCTTTGCTGATTCTGTAAATGTAACTGTAGCAAACGCCCCTCAGAAAAAGTGGTGTTGTGTGTGCACAACCTTCATGTTTCTCAGTTAGTCATGTGCACACCTCATGCAGTAATGAGACTGAAGGTTGATGAGAAACCGCCTGAGGCTCACCTCTTGGCTCTGTGTCACACCACGGTTGCTGTAACAGCAGAGCCTCTTCCTGTTGTGTCAACAGTAAACGACTGGTGGTGGTGGTGCCAAACGAGGTGTCTGCGGCCTCCCGCCGAGTGTTCAGCAGCGAGTATGAAACATGGAGGAGCTACCTGGAGAACCCGCTGACCGCTGCCACCAAGGCCATGATGAGCATCAACGGGGATGAGGACAGCGCAGCGGCTCTGGGGCTGCTCTACGACTACTACAAGGTGCAAACCCTCACGTGACACTTCAAGATGTACAAGCTCCACTCACTTCATTTCATCATGTCCATGCTCAGTGCTTTCCTGTTTTTAGGTTTTCTGAAAGATTGTTTGCAATCCAACCACTTTTGCATACTTGTACTTTGGAATTTTAGTTTTTCATCAAAACATTCAACTCGTTCTAGAAATCAATGCTATGACTATTGATTTTTGTCTTTTTTAATACCTATCAAAATAGTTTAACTTTCTGTACACATATTTTCATATAGAAATGCTTTGGCAGCTTTTTAATTTCTTTAAAATCTTGTTTTTAAGTACTGCAGCATACCAGCTCTACATTTTTCTTCTTAAGCTACTAGAAACTAGAATTTTGCTACTTTTAGCTTGCATTTAGCTACTTTTTAGGTTGTACCTAACATTTCAATATTTTAAGTTGGTCTTCTGATGTTTTTAACTTGTCTGTCTTTTGCTACTTAGCTTTTATTTAGCTCTTTGTTAACCTTCTGCTGCATTTAGCTATTAGTTTGCTACTTTAGCTTTCTTTTAGCATTTTGTAAAGTTTTTGCTGCATTTAGCTAGTGGTTTGCTACTTTTAGCTTTTATTTAGCTCTTCATTCACATTTTGCTGCATTTAGCTAGTGGTTTGCTACTTTTAGCTTACTTTTAGCGTTTTGTTAACCTTTTACTGCATTTAGCGGTTTGCTACTTTTTGCTTTCTTTTAGTTTTTTTTTAACCTTTTGCTGCATTTAGTTAGTGTTTTGCTACTTTTAGCTTTCTTTTAGCTTGTCAACCTTTTGCCGCATTTACCGTACTAGTTTTCACGTTCTTTTAGCGTTTTGTTAACCTTTTACTGCATTTAGCTAGTGGTTTGCTACTTTAGCTTTTTTTTTAGCTTTTAATCTTTTGATGCATTTAGCTAGTGGTTTACTACTTTGAGCTTTTATTTAGCACTTTGCTAACATTTTGCTGCATTTAGCTACTAGCTT
The DNA here is from genome assembly GCA_038048925.1 of Garcialebias charrua. Taxonomy (NCBI): domain Eukaryota; kingdom Metazoa; phylum Chordata; class Actinopteri; order Cyprinodontiformes; family Rivulidae; genus Garcialebias; species Garcialebias charrua. The sequence goes on from JBBPBX010032589.1 coordinate 3,962, forward strand.
GCTACTTTTAGCTTTTACTTATACTCTTTGTTAACCTTTTGCTGCATTTAGATAATGGTTTATTACTTTTAGCTTTTACTTAGCTCTTTGTTAACCTTTTGCTGCATTTAGTTGGTGGTTTGCAAAATTTAGCTGTTATTTAGCTCTTTGTTAATGTTTTGCTGCATTTAGCTAGTGGTTTAATACTTTTCGCTTTTGTTTAGCTCTTCATTAACCCTTTCCTGCATTTAGCTAGGGGTTTGCTACTTTAGCTTTTAATTACCGGTAGCTTTTAATCTTTTGATGCATTTAGCTAGTGGTTTGCTACTTTTCACTTTTATTTAGCGCTTTGCTAACATTTTGCTGCATTTAGTTAGTGGCTTGCTACTTTTAGCTTTTATTTAACTCTTTCTTAACCTTTTGCTGCATTTAGTAGGTGATTTACAAATTTTAGCTTTTATTTAGCTCGTTTTAACTTTTTGCTGCATTTAGCTAATGCTTTGCTACTTTAGCTTTAATTTAGCTCTTCATTAATGTTTTCCTGCATTTAGCTAGTAGTTTGCTACTTTTAGCTTTTATTTAGGCCTTCATTAACATTTTGCTGCATTTAGTTAGTGATTTGCTACTTTAGCTTTAATTTTAGATCCTATTCTTTTGCTGCATTTAGTTAGTGGTTTAGCTTTTATGTAGCTCTTTGTTAACTTTTGCTGCATTTGTCTAGTGGTTTGCTATTTTAGCTTTTATTTAGCTGTTTATCTTTTGCTGCATTTAGCTATTGGTTTTCTACTTTTAGCTTTTATTTAGCCTTTTGCTAAAATCAGGAGTCATTTGTTTTGATTCTTAGTATTTTGTTACTTTTAGCATTTAGCTAGTTTTTCTTTTTTCTTTTAGCTAGTGGTCTGCAGTTTTTTATATTTCACAACTCGGTTCTGCCTTCGTCATCAAATTTCAGCAAGTCTTCCAGCTCTCAGAATCAAATTTCAATTTTTTTTCTCAATTCACTATTTCCCCGTTAGATTCCCAGAGAGAGGAAACGCTCATCCAGTGGTGCTGCTGACACACCTGCTGCTGCGCCTCATAATTACATCAGCCAGGACATGCTGGATCCCAGCTGTCCAGTACTGAGGTCCTTTCCAGTCAACCTCTCTCTGAACCACGGCGCCGCTGCAGAACATCCCAGCTCCAAGCAGGGAGCGGTGGGCCTCGCAGGAGATCCCAGAAGAGGAGTTGGGAAAGGTGGGGGCAGTGCTCCTCTTGCTCTGGTCAAATCAGAAGGTCAGACATCTGTGGCAGTGTCTTGTTCTGGTGCCACTTATCAAGAAGAACCGATGGGGCACCTGAGGATGCTTTACGAGCAGAGTCGCTCTGATGTGGGTCTCAGCGGATACTTGAAAGATGAACAGAGCAGCACTCCAGACAGCACCTATGAGGGCTCTGTGGAAGAAGAGGTTAGTGCTGCGTGTAGAGCCTGACCGGTACGGAAATTTTAGCCATCACCGAGGGACGGGAAGGCTAATGCTGATAACCAACAAAATGACTGAAAATTTTAAAGCTTTTTCAACTCCCAATAATTAATTAAACTGCTACTTTTAAACCACTTGAAGTCATGAAACAGTCTTCTTAAAGTGTGTTACATAAATATAAATCAAACAAACGCCCTTCCTGTTCATTATTTAAACAAGTCAGTCATGTATGGTGAAGGTCTAATTAGTATTGATCACAGCAGATTTTATTTTTTCTTTGCAGAGAAGTAAAGATTTCAGACACAATGCACTGCTTTGAAGACAACGAAGATAAAGTTACTATCACTGACATATTTTACCTCTACGTTAGATTTATTGTTCTGGATAAAGTTTTACCAGGTAATTGCATATAACAGGTTATCTAAACGTCAGCTTGCTAACTTGAGCGGCACATAGCTAATGACAAGCAGCTTGGAGAATTGAAGAGAATTTATTATTGTTGATTTGTTTTACAGATCGTTCTAATAAACTTACCATTCTCTGTTCAGTAAAATACTCTACACAGTATTGCTCGCTGCTTCATCTGTGCTGAAAGTTAAAGTTAAAGTGAACGGCCATGACTTGAAAGTAGTCATCATGCACCCTCTACTGGATATATTGTACAGTTATGGCTTTTCCCAGCATTTTAGGAGTAAAAATTAGAAAGTACTGTATTAATATCGGCACATAATCTGATGATTATCATAGGTACTGATATGTCTCCAAACGCCTATATTAGCCCTACAGATGTATCGGTCAGGCTCTACTAATGTGTTACGGCGTTGTTTTGCTGTAGAGTCTGGTTCACATACAGTTTGTCCCTCCTGCACCTACTGCATGTGTTAATTTACATTTTTAATACTCCTTTTACAGCTTTACCAAAGACGGTCTTCCTCGGGAGCTGATCCCTTCAGCTACAACCTACCAGCGTAAGTTAGCATTCAGACACGCAGCTAATAAATGTGCAAAGTAAAGTTTAACAATTACATGTCAGTCAATGCTGCGGTACAACGGGATAAATAAACTAGAAAAACAGAATAATCTGTGAATGTCCAGTGTGAATGCTGAGAGCATGACTGCTGAAATTTACTGAAGAAGCTAAAACTGAATGGATAAAGTTAGAACAAACAGAAAAGAAGCTAAAATGAGCTGAACTAAACCTGAAAAATCTGCAATTAGCAGAACACAAGTGTAAAGCAGAAGAGCACAAGCTAAATGTAGCAGAACTGTAGCTATAAGCTAAAATGAGCAAAACAGTAGCTAAAAGTAGCAAAAGAGAATGTAAATTAAAAACGGGCAAAACTGGAACTAAATGGTAGCTAAAAGATTCATAACCTTGATTAAAAGTTACAAAACAATAGCTAAAAACTAAAAGTAGCATAAGAGGACAAAAAGGGACCAGTGTGCCGAAGGAATTTCACGTGGAACAATGTTTTAGAAGAAATTGAAAAGAGCTCAATGGATTAATTTATTTTAAATTATTTTATTATTTATTATTTATAAAAATCATCCAAAACCAAATGTCATCTAGTATTCCTAATCAACTAAGGCTGGATATTTTGATATATACAGTAAATGGTTAAAATAGTGCCAATGTAATTTGATTGAAAAACAAAAAGAACATAATATTAAAACAGTGTGAACTCAGTTGGTATCTGTGGTGGATTTTGTTTTAACCATTTAATGAGATGAAAGATTAAAACAAAACACTGCTTTAGATTTTTTTCTCTCACATTGTTCATCGAGTGAATCAGTAAGTTCCCTTTCAGTCAAGTTCTCTTGGTGCTACATACTTGCTATGGGAATTGCACCCCCGCGCGATTACCTGAAGGAATACATTCACGCCTTTACGGCTAGGGCGTCAACGTCGCTCCAGAGCCCCGCCCTCTGGGTATTTAAGCGGCTGACGCCCATCCATCTTTCTCTTTTTTGCCCTTCACCTCGCTTAAACCTGAACTACCTCTCTTCGCGGGACTTCTCTGTTGCTTCATCGCTCAACCAGAGGTGAGCTTGCTCCCTACACAGAGCGTACAGAGAATTATTCCTGCGTACTGCTGGACTAGCGAAAGCTAGTCCGGCACATTTTCTCTTAACCCCGAAGTATTTTCTTCTCCTCTCTCCACAGACTGCTTCGCTCGACGGCGCTAACTGCGTCACAACCGCTACCCCTGCTAATTCTTAGCGGGCTAGCCAGCGAAAGCGATGCGACGGAGGAGATGTTTAAAAATAAAAGAAAAAGGATTTTGGAAGGACTCGCTCGCCTTATCTCGGACATGCCTCCGGAGAAAGGAAAGCGAAAGGCAAGACTTCCAAGGAAAACCAGCAGGACAGCGAGCCCAACTTCGCGCGCCTGTCCTAGCGGATGCGGTTTCTCCCTCGCAGCGACGGACACCCATGAGGCCTGTCCCGTCTGCTTGGGAATGTTACACGCAAAAATAGCGCTGGATGCGCCCGACTTGTGCCCACACTGCAGCCAGATGCTGGAGGTGGTGCTGCGGCACCGGGTTGACCTCGTCGCCAAGGCCATGGGCGCCCCAGCAGTGCCAGCGGATGCGGACACAACCGAGCCCCTCACTCCCACGCCGGAGCTTGAGAACATGGCTCTGCACGACAGCACACGAGTCGAATGGGGTGACAACCCTGACGTGCTGGCTCCTATGGTGGACTTAACAGTCAAATTTGACACTCGAGGCATGCTGAACGAGGATGAGATCTCGATTTCAGCCTCAGGCGAATTTTCCGAGGAGGACGCAGACGTCGAATTCGAGGAACAGGGAGAAGACTTCTCCCAAACCCCGGTACCCGTGCTCCTGGAAACTGACTTTTCCATCCCTGCTCTGTTCGACCTGTGCCACAGAGCAGCGGACGCGCTGCACATCCCATGGCCAGAGCCTCCGCCTCGTCAACAGGTCACGAGGCTGGCAGGAAACTATTTTTACTCGAAGCAACAGGCCGCCACGAGGCAAAGGATGCCCGTGTTCCCGGACATCCTCAGCAGAACTAACTCGCACCTGGACTCAGCCCAGAGCTTCCATGCTCTTACCACTTTCACAGTTCCTCGACGTGGACGGGATGGATGAGGTGGGAATAGCCAACGTGCCTCAAATTGAGGACACACTGGCGTCTCACCTGGCTCCCAAGTCATCCGGGACAAAACCAACTCTTCCCAACAAAGCTTGTCGAGCTTCGGCTTCTCTGCTCAAGAAATGCTAAAGAGCTCAGGGACTCGCGGCGCGCGCTATGAACGCGTCTGCGTTGATGCAGGCTTACCTGGCTGAAAAGTTGCAACAGCTCCAGGTAACGACGGACAAGCAAGCTGCCGCTGACTTGCTGGATGAAGCCCGCAGGGCAACAGACTTCGTGCTCTGCATGATGGGGACAGCCGCTGTTGCTCAAGGCAGAGGCATGGCGGAAGTGGTCATCGCGATAAGCCATCTGTGGATGACTTTAACTGATCTCCCCGAGGGACAAAAGGTGCCTTTTCTCCACCACTCGATAGAACCAACAGGATTGTTTGGAAAAGCTTGGGATCGAATTCAGACCAAGCTGGACCAAAGGCGCAAACAGGCTGAAGCTCTCCGGGTGGGCATTCCCAGGAAAAGCTTCGCCCCCCCCAGGGAGTCTGCTGGAGGCAGACCTGCGCAGCCTCGACACCGCTCGGCAACGCATGCCCCACCGCAGAAGCGGCCGGCGTACGAGGATGAGCATCGGCAGAGACCACCGCCGGGCCCACCTCGCACCGAACACTCATGGAGCAAAAACAGGTTTGTCCCCCGCCAGGCGGTCAGACACAGGGCCTCCTCAGCGAACCAGGACGCCAGACAAAAGCGTGCCTGATGAACCAGGTTCACGTCTTGACTTTACACGATCACCCGCCCACGCGGTTCGGGAAATTATCTCTTCATATCCAGACTTTATTTGTAGCACAGTACAAAAAGCTGGTAACTCTGTTGCATGCACAAATCATGTTTTTCCTGCTGTGAGTGACATAAAGTCATATATGTCGTTACACATAAGCACGAATAAAGCTAAAAAAAAGCTCCTCTCTGTTTCATTGACTCTCAAAAAAACAAAAACAAAAACAAACAACAACAAAACACAAGTAACTTCAGCAGAACAGGGGCCTCATGTATCAACGGTGCGTACGCACAAAAACCTTGCGTACGCTATTTTCCACGCAAAACTCCGTATGTATCAAAACAGAACTGAACGTGGAAATGTGCGCAGCTCCACGGCAACTCCAAGGCTGGCGTACGCACGTTTCTGTGGTTTTGGTTCCATTGGCGACACCTAGAGGTGATTCTGAGAAACTGTTCATGATGTGAAAATCATTATTGTTCACACCAAACACACATGATTAACAATTATTACATCCACATGGACGCAATTAGAATATAACTATTCTATGATTTGGTTAATTATAACATTTTGTTGCTTATGTATAAGGCACATAAAGGCATGTTGCCTGACAATATTCAAACACATTTTGTTAAAAGAGAGAGTGTATATTTTCTTAAAGGAATTGAGATGTTTGTGAAGCCTTATTTTAGTACAGGTAGTCCCCGACTTACGAGCGAGTTCCGTCCCTAGGGGGCGCTCGTATGTCAAAAATTCGTAAGTAGGATCACATAGTAAAAAAAAAAAAAAAAAAAATTTTTTTTTTTTTTACTTTTTTTTTTTTTATTTTTTTAATAAATGAATACATGTACAGTACTGGACAGTCACCAAGCACTTAGCCTATCCTAACACAGTTTTTAAAGATGAAGGAATAAGTTGAATTGTCTCCCTTTCACATAAAGGGAGCTAGCTCCCTTTATGGGAATGGAGCCTGCAGGGAGGAGGGAGACAATTCAACTGACTCCTTCATCTTTAAAAACTGTGTTAGGATAGGCTAAGTGCTTGGTGACTGTACAGTACTGTACATTTATCTATTTATTAAAAATATACAGTACTGTATATACAGTATTTTTATTTTTTTATTGTTTTTTATTTATAAATAGATAAATGTACAGTACTGTACAGTCACCAAGCACTTAGCCTATCCTAACACAGTTAAGGAGTCAGTTGAATTGTGTCCCTCCTCCCTGCAGGCTCCATTCCCATAAAGGGAGCTAGCTCCCTTTATGTGAAAGGGAGACAATTCAACTCACTCCTTCATCTTTAAAAACTGTGTTAGGATAGGCTAAGTGCTTGGTGACTGTACAGTACTGTACATGTATTCATTTATAAAAAAAAATAAAAAATAAATTTTTTTTTTAATGAGATGCATACTCGTAAGTCCGGGATCTCGTAAGTAAGAGCGCTCGTAAGTCGGGGACTACCTGTATTCTGATTTAACTTCATTCTGTATGTTGCTTTATGTGTTGCCTGTTGTTTGTTTGTACAGCTCTTTGGTTGACCTTGTCACTGCTTTAAATGCTCCATAAATAAAATGGTATGGTACAGTGAAGCATGGTGGTGGCAGCATCATGCTATGGGGATATTTTCATCAGCAGGAACTGTCAGACTAGTCAGGATAGAGGGAAAGATGAATACAGCAATGTACAGAGACATCCTGGATGAAAACCTGCTCCAGAACACTCTTGACCTCAGTCTGGGGTGACACTTCATTTTTCAGCAGGACAATGACCCATAGCACATGGCCAAGATCTCAAAGGAGGGGGTCAGGACCACTCTGAATGTTCTAGAGTGGCCAAGCCAGTGTCCAGACTTGAATCTGATTGAACATCTCTGGAGATATCTGAAAATGGCTTCACAGACGTCTCCCATCCAACCTGATGGAGCTTGAGAAGTACTGCAAAGAAGAATGGGACAAACTATCTAAAGATAGGAGTGCTAAGCTTGAAGCATTAATCAAAAAGACTAGAGACTGTAATTACAGTACTGTCAAAGGTGGATCAACATAGTATTAAGCAAAGTCAGTGAATACTTACGTAAATGGGGTTTCTTAGTTTTCTATTTTTAATGAATTTGCAAAAATCTGAAAAAAAATTCACATTGTCATAATGGGGTATTGTGTGTAGAATTTAGAGGGAAAAGATTAATGTAATACAATTTGGAATAAGGCTTTAACATAACAAAATGTGGAAAAAGTGAAGCGGTGAATAAACTGCCCTCTGCTACAAACCAATATTTTAGATTTTGTCTCATTATTCCAGAGCACATGCTGCCATGTTTCTGCACCACAATTCTGGTGTTTTTGTTTGTACTTAAGTCTCTTAGCCTTGTTTATGCATCAGATATTTGACTTTTTGGCTGAAATTCTTCCATGAAGACTCTGTCAAGACTTCTTCATGATGTGGATGGGTCAGCATGGGTCCAAATGGTTTTTTGCCAGTTCTGGGCTGATGGCTCTGCTGGACATGTTCTGATTTTAAAGGGAATCAGTCTGTGCTGTTGGACAGTATTTGAACAGAGAGTATACTCCCCAAAATATTTTATTGGTGTTTTTGCTTTACGGTCTCAAGCTCCTGCTGGATATTTTATTGACCTAAAAGGAATACAGATGTCCCTCGTTCATCGTGGGAGATCCGTACCCTGAAGACTTGCGTTAAGTGACAAACTGTGAAGTAGGAATAGTAGTACAAGTAGTAAGTAGTAGTT
>JBBPBX010032589.1:12190-24021 GCA_038048925.1 Garcialebias charrua
ACACACACACACACACACACACACACACACACACACACACACACACACACACACACACACACACACACACACAGTGACAGCTGGTATCAGTGGGCTAGGAAGGCTAAGCCCTCCCTGTCTGGCATTTACAATAAATATGTTAAAATAAACAACTTAAAGATAACAACTTAAAAATACATTTTAGAAGTAATGTCATATATGTCAAATACTAAAGCATGCAATAAAAGGTACAAAAATAAAGTACCTACAAATGAAAATGTAATTATAATATTTACTATGTCCTAAAGACAGTAAGCAACAACATGGTAGAATTTCAATGGTGTAACAGGATGTATTTAAATGAATAATTATTTCAAGGTTGTAATATAAGCTAAATATATATACAGTATATAAACAGGTAGTCCTCGGGTTACGACGGTCTCGAGTTACGACATTTCGTGGTTATGACGCATCTCCAATTTACTATGAACAGCCTTTTTTTGAGTTACGCAATGGCCGCTGCGACGGAATAATACAGTATTATACTGTACGCGGTGCAGCGGCAGAGGGATACACAGGCGGAGGGATACACAGGCGTAGCGCAGCAGTGGAAAAGTACAGGCGGAGGCCTTGCTGTAAAAGCTCTGGACCGAGGTGGACTGGCAGAACCAGCGCGCAGCAGTGGAAAAGTACAGGCGGAGGCCTTACTGTAAACGCTTTGGACCGATGTCGACGGCGGTTTTACGTCGTAAACGGAATATGGCAGATGGACGGAGGAATACGGCGTCACCAGCATCCCAGTAGGCCATTAACTCTTTTTTCCCTTCATTATGGCTCACAAACATATGTGTTTTTTGATAATTATGTAGGGTACTGTGTTAGGATAGGCTAAGTGCTTGGTAATACAGTACTGTACATGTACAGTATATGGTGCAGTATGTACATATATTCCGACTTAACGTTGAAAATCGGTTTACGATGCAGCGTAGGAACGGATCTACGTTGTAAGTCAAGGACTACCTGTATGTGTATGTATATATATATGTATATATATTGCACAAAATTACTGTCACAAACTAATATTATCCTCCCGACTAACAGCAGTTTAAATTTGTCCTCCTTGGAGGACATTTGGAAACCTGAATATCTCCCACCCACAGCATATTACTGAATTAACTCATTTTGCTATCTACAGAGGACATTTAGGGCTTTTCAATTATGCTAAATATGAAAGGGTGGGTTTTGGCACCTTTCTATTCAATACGAATAATAAAATATTGGGCATCGACAATATTTATTTTTCCTGGTAGTCAAGAGGATAGGGAAATTGCTATACGGTATGTTTGTATACTGTAAAGTAAGTGTGATCATGTATTTATTTGTATATATCAGGTGTATCCATTTGTATATAACTATCATTAATAAAACATAAGTTCATAATATAAACAGAATCAAGCTCTTTTTATTTTGAGTACTGGTTCTCTTAAATATTCCTAATTTTAAAGGTCCTAATGCACCTTAGCATATATAGCATTTCACCATATAAATGAACCTTAAATGTTTCAATGTTAATAGGAGCTAGTTACTTGCAAGAGGCTTTGTTTTCATTCTCCAGATCAATACAGTGTTAAGAAATAGTAAAACATCACCAGTGACATTTAGTATATAACATTATTAATGTTTGATAAAAAAAAATTTAAGCAAATAGAAATAAATGTAGCCATCAGAGTCCAATACAATAACCTGGAGGCTAGCGCTGGCATCCTAACTCCACAAACAAAGAAAAAAACAAACTCACCAGTACCCACTTGCAGTCAGCGGAAGGCTTTTTTCACAAACAGAGTCATCTAAAAGTTGAGAGATATATCAGTCAGGAATGGTAATATATAGGGGTGTAACGGTACACTAAAATCACATTTCGGTTCGGTTCAATTACAAGGAGGGCTCGGTTCGGTTAATTTTCGGTACAAAAAAAAGACAAAATAAAGACCTATAAAATGTCTATTTTGAAAATATGCCAAATAAACAATACATTTGTATAAAAATAAATAAAAGCAACCCATTTGGATGATATTTTAAATAAACAGCACTCTTTACAATAAATAAACTATACTAACAATAATAAAAATCTTAATAAATATAATAACAGCCTGAACCAGAACCATAAGCAGCAACAGACTGTTCCCTTTCAGTTCGGTCTCTCAGTGCAACATACTTGCTATGGGAATTGCGCCCCCGCGCAATTACCTGAAGGAATACATTCACACCTTTTACGGCAGGGGGCGTCACCCCGCACCAGAGGTACCGCCCTTTAGGTACTTGGGCGACTGGCGCCCCTCCATCTTCCTCTTTTTTGCCTGTCACCTCGCAAAAACCTGAACTACCTCTCTTCGCGGGACTTCTCCACTGCTCCATCGCTCAACTTGAGGTGAGCTCGCTCCCTGCACAGAGCACACAGAGAATTTTTCCCTGCGTACTACTGGACTAGCGAAAGCTAGCCCAGCACATTTCTATAACCTCAAAGTTTCTTCTCTCCTCTCTCCACAGGTTGCTTCGCTCAACGGCGTTATAACTGTGCCACAACCACTACCTCAGCTAACACAAGCTTAGCGAGCTAGCCAGCGAAAGCGACACGACGGAGGAGACACTCGAACAAAGAAGAAAAAGGATTCTGGAAGGTCTCGCTCACCTTATCTCGGACATGCCTCCGGAGAAGGGAAAGCGAAAGACAAAACTTCAAAGGAAAGCCAGCGGGACGGCGAGCCCAACCTCGCACGTCTGTCCCAGTGGCTGTGGATTTTCCCTCGCGGAGACGGACACCCATGAGGCCTGTCCAGTCTGCCTGGGTATATTTTATGCAAGACTAGCTCTGGACGCACCCGACTCTTGCCCACAATGCAGCCAGATGCTGGACGCGGTGCTACGGCAGCGCGTGGACCTCGTGGCTAAGGCCATGGGAAGTTCAGCTGGTCCACTGGACCCAGACACCACGGAGACTCTCACTCCAACCCAGAGCTCGAGCACATGGCTCTACACGACAGCACGCACGTCGAATGGGGCGACAGCCCTGACCCGCTTGCTCCCATGGTGGAGCTAACAGTCGAGTTCGACACCAGAGACATGATGAATGAAGACGAGATCTCCATCTCAGCCTCGGGCAAATTTTCAGCGGAGGAACCAGAACTCGAGATCGGGGATCCGGGAGAGGACCTCCCCAGGACCCCGATACCTGCGCTCCCTGAAACGGACTTCTCCATCCCGGCCCTGTTTGACCTGTGCCACAGAGCAGCGGACGCGTTGAACATCCCCTGGCCGGAGCCCCCACCTCGCCAACAGGTCACAAGGCTGGCGGGGAACTATTTTTATTCAAAACAACAGGCTGCAACAAGGCAAAGGATGCCCGTGTTCCCAGACTTCCTCACGGAACTGACCCGCACCTGGCCTCAGCCACGAGCGCCCATGCTACTCCCTCTCTCACAATTCCTCGACGTGGAGGGCATGGATCAGGTGGGAATAGCTAATGCACCTCAGATCGAGGACACGCTAGCGTCCCACCTAGCTCCCAGATCATCAGGAACAAAACCGACTCTCCCCAAAAGCTTGCAGAGCCTCAGCGTCGCTTCTCGAGNCTGGTCTAATATGTACGCAACTGGAAAATTACCAGTCATATTCAGTGATATCTTTATAGCTGTATTCTACATTTATAATATAACTATGTTTTCGTCCAGGATTGCGCAGTCTTAGAATAGGGAACAAATTTAAACTCAATAGTTCCGGCACTACAGATTATCCAAATCCAACATTCAGTCGATATTATTGTCATTAGATAAATAAACAATACCTTTCTGGAACAGGGTCCGTGTACTTTGCCTTCATCCCAGAACTGAAATTAAATTTTTTAATTCAAAAATTTTTTTTTTCTCAATGGTTACTTGTTTTGAAGTGAACTGTTCTGTTTCTGGATACATTTCATTGTAGGTATTGGAAACAGGAGGTTAAAATGTTGGTTTGCATCCTCCCCAGTGCAGATCACCAATCTTCCCTTGGCATTTGAAGTTGCTTATCTCCATGTTTGATTCAGTGTGGGTCAAAATGATAGAGAATTTGTGTGTCCACTCACCATAAGAGACATCCAGAAGACAAGCTCTATTTTCAGTTGTCTCAGACAGAATCTAGTTCCTGTGGATTCTCTTTAAAAAGATTTGAAGGTTGGAATGACGTCGTTTGGTGTGGATGGCCTTCTTGGATCTGCCGCCTCAGGCAGATTTAGGTCAAGTAGTGGTAAATGCTCAGTGTCACGTACCAAACATTCACGACCCTGGAGAAAACAAGCTAAAACTAGCACCTCTTGTCTAAATTCCTAACCTGAAGCTCCCTTGAAGTTCCATACTCTTCATAAAGGAGATGGGAGGCAGAGAAATAATAAAAATGAGAGACTTATCTGGTCACTTTTTCAAAGCCTTCAGCTCAAAACCCAGGTCATTTCCAGAAGACTAAACCCCATCTCCAACACCTCAGATGTGGAAAAGCTTGATCGCAGCATCAGTTTGGCCTCACTTACACATCCCTAACAGAGGCTTTCTGCTCTTCTGCGTCTTGTCATATAAAAATGAGAAATGTTTCTCACGCGTAGAATTGTTAAAACTCAGGATGTTAACATGCAAGAACTCTACTCTGCAAGTGCTCAATTTATGGACAGTTGTTGCTGTGTTCGTTTCCTCTCATTTACTAATTTGTGCCGCCTTTTTATTTGCCGTAGAAAGTTCAGAAAACCATTCAATTTCACTGTGCCATCTGTGAACATCACTTCTCACTTTTTCAGCTGAATATTAATTCAATGTGTGGCATGGTGGCAGACTAGGATGCTGAATCACTTCAGGCTCTGGCGTTCAAAGGTGGTTGCATGCAAAGCACATCTGCGTGGGGTTTTGGCTATTGCGTTAACAGACTATTTCGTGAATTTGTGGGCAAATTATGATAAAACCTTCAGAAAGGAATCACAGTATAATCATCTACAATTTGATGACTTTGTAGTTGACCTGATTCAAGGTGGCCACCACAGCTAATCAGACTTAGAAAGCACAAAACTGGATGTATACCAAGGACTTCAAGGCCATTTTGTTGGTAAATCCTTGGGGTATTCACATCTCCCAGAGCAATGAAGCATAAATGTAAGCATTTTCCTGCATGTAATCTGCTGTAAACTGCTTTAAATTGAACTAGATTTATCTTTAATGATCTGCATCAGCTGCAATCTATAAGGACGATGCACATTAATCAATTGCCTAATTGATTCATTAGTTAAAGGGTTTGTTAATTAAATCACTTTGATGAATCAATCACAGTTGGAGCACAAACCTGTAGTGGTTTTTCAGTGTAATCTAAACTGGGCGAAACAACCCCCTTGTGCCTTGTGTCTTGGAACACTTGCCATTTAAGAGTGTGTGAAGTGAAATCTTCGATATCTGTTCATGGCGCTGTTTTTCACAGTTCCTATTGATTGTGGGACAGTAAAAAAAAGGGCACTATTGCACCCAGTTTTCTTGAAGTCCCATTGATTGTGTTTTGGCAACCCTGTGGGACGATAAAAAGAGGAAATGGCAGCAGTTGAAATTCGAACCTAATAAAAAGCTGGCTGTGTGGAGGCTTTCTGGGGTGTTTTTTCTTTAACTGGAAATACCCATGGGAATCACAAATGGGGATGTCAGAAAGTCTTGGCCCTATATAACCAGAGACATTAAGGCAGAAGCTGAGGCTTTGATGGATGAGCGCCGCCTAAAGGCTGGCAGAAAAGCACACCTCCATAGAAATGAATGAGACATGATGTAGACATGGTCTTTGTTAGTGTTTGTACAGTTCGTAAACTATTTCATATATAACTGAACAGATTTTATTGAAACTTTCAGAAAGTAATCATTGGATGTGCATCTATAACTTGTTACATCTATAACAAGATTGCTCATAAAGGTATTTTCTGCTCTTCTCATGAATAATCTTAATCCAAAACTTGGGCATGAAAGGCAGTGGGCTGCATTCCTTCAAGAAATGCTAAGCCTTTGAATATTAATGTCACTAGTGTTGGGGTGTTGTTGTTGTTTTATCGTAGAGTCGCACAGGGTGTCAGTTTCAGAAAGACCAGATCCTTACCCACATATGACGTGCCATGTGAAACTCTCAAAGGACCCACAAATCCAAGTTTGAAGGAAAAAAAAATCTTAACTGCTTTGCAAAATCGTGAATCAGCAGCTGTCTTCCATCCTTGGACGTGTCCGTATATTACAGACACCGGTGATGAAATCTCTTTGTCTTCTGCTCCTTTTGGATGGGAGACCTGCAGAAATGATAACTCCAGCTGTATCTTTAATTAAAACCTCGCCCATTAGCAGGAGAAGCTGTCCTGGTCACTGCACTCTGATCGAGCTCAGCTGGATGAATTAGTCATGTGGATGCAGGCGCGCACACACACATGAAATCAAAGACCTAGCTTTGCTTTAAGGCATGCTTATTGCTCACTGCATTTTATGCCAAGGTACTTCATGTCACACTCTTTGTAAATGTCTATCAGCTTCAACTACACCAAATCTTAGCTCAGTATCTGTAAAACTGACTGCCATAGATATTATTGCACATCAATTGGTAGCCATCTTATATTGGCCTATAAAAAGGCTGTCAGTTGTAGATGTACAATAGATAGCTGCTTTCTGGGAGCATCATTAAAATCCATTAAGTGCTTCATGTGATATTTTGATTACAGAAAGAGGCAAACATTGTGTCTTCACCTTTTGGTGGAAGGCAGTAATAAAGGAATGACAGTTTTTAGTACAGACGAGAAAGGCAAAAAAAAAAAAAGGAGGAAGGTTTGGTTGTTTGACAGGTTAGAGACCAACAGAACTGTTTGTCTGTGGGTTTGTCAGACGGGGAGAAAGATCTCTTCAGATCAGCATTTTCCTCTTAGTAAGGGTGAAATCTGTTGGGCCTTTTCTTGCAACACTGGCAACACATCCATCACAAGTCTCTTTAAAAGAAAAGCTTCTCTCTCTCCTCACGTGATCCAAAGCCTTGAGCTTTCTAGGGATTCATGGGTATATCCATGGCCAGAAAGTGCTGATTCAGAGAAATCAAGCCTCTGTCAATTTTATTCATTGGCTAACTCCCCTAGATTATCGATGAAATGCCTGCCGGAGTGCTCAAATATGATGCTTCCACGCATTCTTGAGGAAATGACGGGTGAGAAGTGTGTTTACCATTTGCACGCTCACGCTGTGTCTAAAGGTAGAGATGAGGTTATTCCATCGTTTAATCAATCGTAGCGTCTCTGTTCACCAAGCTAATCAATAGCTGCTTGGGAAGTCTGATCTTCTGCACGCTTGAGATCACAGTCATTCCAACAGATATTGAGATGAGGTTTTCCTGCCTCCACAGAAAGGATTGTGGCCCCGGAGGCTATTGTGACACCAACGTGATAACAGGCTCGGTCATGCTTTATGGATCCAGTGTTCTCAAATCGTTTTTCCCATTTCCATCTGACAGAAAGTGTAGGCTTAATTTGACATTAGCTTGGCGGTAGCACATTAGCCTTTCTGTGTCAAAGAGGCAGAATATTACCGATGCTGCGCCGCTCCGCCGCAACAAATTGCATGTTGCTCTTTAGAAAACTAATGGAGGCTTTATTGATTCAAACTTGCTTCGTCTCGCCTGTCAGGTTGTGTCCAAAGCAATTTCATAAAAAAATCATTATTTTCTTTCTCAGGACGGCTAAACAAGACCGTCCTCCGTCCATTCCTACCTTTTGTGCAGCTTGTGGCGAGAGCTCTTACAACCCACTTGAAAAAGAATTAGAATAGAATGACACATAATGGAAATCAGTGAAAAACATTGGCACGTCACATCCTTTTAGCTTGTTGCGGCCGTGAATAGATTGCTTGTGGGGCTTCGGTTCCTGTTCCTGATCCAACGCCATCAAAGGGAAACGGCTTTAGCTCACTGTAAAGGACAAGCCGTGTCGTTACGGGTAATAACGAGCAGCGCCACTCGTTTATCCGCTAATGTCATTAAGGCATGCGGCAGGAAAGCGCCGACATGGATGTTAGTCATTCTACAAAAGCAGAAGAACTCGTCAAATTAGCTCATGTGCAATTCTCATGGCCATGTTTGCTGTGGCTGACAAGTATTACCTGGTCAAATTGTGTCCCGACTAGTTATCGGTATAACCTTAACCAGATTGAAGACCTAGCAAAAACTTACCATTAATCATCTGCCTTCACCTTTCAGTGATTGGTAATAATGGTGTTGGTTTTTGTAGTTGGACCTTTCTTTGACTCTCAGACTGTGATGAGTGTTTCATTATGGCACATGACAAAAGCTGAGAAAAATGAAATGTGCACAAGCTGAGGAAACAACGCAAAAATGTAAAACTTTTCAGCGAAAGCTGAGATAATACCTCAAACAGTCTTTGCTGTTCTTTTTCTTTTTGGCTTCTGTTCCAACTCTACTGTTTCCTTCGTCTCAGTTAATAGCCCCGTTTTTTACAGTTACATCGTTGCCGCATATAGTTTTATGCTTATGTTTACTGCTCTGCTGATACAACAACAGGAATGGAGGAGGGGGGGGGGGGGAAGAACAAGCAGCAATTCTGCTTCATCATAATCATTACGGTCCATTCCACATGGGGGAGAGGAACTTCATTATTATACCTGCAGGGACTGTTAAAACCAAGCTCATGAATACAGAAGGCTTTCTTCCACGGTGTGCTGCGTCCCGTCTGTGGCTTTTGTTTTCCTAGTCACATTCTTCACTACAGATGCAGTGATTTAAAAGGCATGTTGGACTGCTGTCACAAATGCTAAAGAACCAGCTTACAGGGGTAGTTCAAATCTTTCTATGTAGGGTTCTGTATAAAGGTTATGATCTACAGCTCTTTGAGCGGCTGTTCAGACTTGTCTTAAAAATAAGTGTTTGGTGCTGGATTTCATTTAGGGCAACATGGTGGCTCGGTTGGTAAAGATGTTTCCTCTTAGCGAGAAGGTCGCTGGTTAAAATCCCAGTGGGGGGCCTTTCTGGGTGGAGTTTGCATGTTCTGTACTCCCTATGCATGTGTGGGTTTTCTCAAAGTACTCTGGTTTCCTCCCGCAAAACATGCATGTTAGGCTGATTGGTAACTCTAAATTGTCCCTAGGTGTGAGTGAGAGAGTGAACAGTTGTTTGTCTCGTTTGTCTCTGTGTGTCCCTGTGATGGACTGGAGACCTGTCCAGGGTGTCTCATGCCTCTCGCACAGTGATAGCTGGACATGGGCACCAGGGACCCCCACGACCCAAAAAAGAAGAAGTGGATAAAGATAATGGATGGATGGATTTCATCTGGATAGAGTTACATGCGTAAACTGCCTCCATGTGCTTGCTGTACATTGAAAATGCACCCACCCCCCGGACCATGTTTGGAGGTGTTCCGGACCACCACCTGTGAGGGTAGTGGTCTGGACCTTTTTTTATCTGCATATGTTTGGTAGTCCAACCACAATCGGTCCTAGGACCTAACACTGAACTGATGTGACACTTCCCCACACACACTCACAGGCAGCAGAGTGGATCAGTGGGGATTTAATAAACTGTCCTCTCAGCTGCCGGACAAACAAAGACAGTTAAACGGCAAACCGTGAGAATATTTTAAATGTTGGTTTTGTCTAGATTTTATTAATCAAACTAGAATATAGAATATTTAGTTTATTGTTAGTTTGGATTGTTTCTGAACCCACTGTGGTCACTGTAAACCATTGATTGCTGTATCAGTTACAGACCAACAATCTAAGCAGTGATTTGTCACATTATATTCACCGCATCAAGCAGCGCAGTGTGATTCACTCTTGGTTTTGTCACAGAGTGGGGTAATTAGGCTTTTTAAGCGATAACCCAAGAAAAATGTGACTCAGACAGGCTCTGAATTGTGTTTAAATAATAATTTTTTTAATAGAAATGTCCAGTCTTTCTCTGTCACACAGAACTCCACTTCTACAGATCTGAACTAGATAGATAGATGGGTGGATAGGTAGGTGGGTAGGGAGGGAGGGAGGTAGGTAGGTGAGTGGATAGTTAGGTAGGTAGGTGAAAGGTGGGTTGGTAGGTAGGTAGGTGGGTAGGTGGGTGGGTAGGGAGGTAGGTGGGTAGGTGGGTGGGTAGTTAGGTAGGTAGGTGATGGGTTGGTAGGTAGGTAGGTGGGTAGGTGGGTGGGTAGGGAGGTAGGTGGGTGGGTGGGTGTATACTTTATTAATCCACTGTGGGAAATTTGAGGCACCCAATAGTGTGTTCTAATTATACAGAGAAAAAGACACATGGAATAATAATTAAAAAAAGAAGCAGAATACAAATTTGGAAAAAGATATGTACACGCACAAGCTGGAAGGGAGTACTACATTCAGGATTAACACACACACAGATATATATATATAGGGCCGAGATGGTGTAGAGGCAGGGCAGCCGGCTCAGGACCGGAAGGTCCCAGGTTCGATCCCCGGTCACTGCATACCTCGTTGTGTCCCTGGGCAAGACACTTAACAGCGAGTTGCTCCCGGTAGGACTGGCTGGCACCTTGCATGGCAGACTACCGCTACCGGTGTATGAATATGTGAATGGGTGGATGGCTGGTACTGTGAAACGCTTTGGGGCCCCTCATAGGGGGCTGGAATGCGCTATATAAGTAAGCTCCATTTACCATTTACCATACATATATATANATATATATATATATATATATATATATACATACAGGGAGTCCTCGACTTACGAACGAGTTCCGTTCCTACGGTCCGTTCGTAACCCGATTTTGACGTAAGTCGGGGACCACCCGAGCCGCCACTGATACACGTACATGTACGACAATGAACAGTTACCAAGTTACCTATCCTAACACAGCTACATAATTATCAAAAAACACATACAGTACTGTACAGTACATTTAGAGACATACAGTACTGTAATTAAATTAAAAAAATACAATTTCTTACTGTGAGCTGGTCTTCGCCGCCCGTCGGGTCCGTGTCCCCGGTCAGGCCTCGTTAGCATTTCAGCCCCCGTTATCTCTGTGTCGTCCCTCCAAAGAGGCTGCCCAGCTGTTTATCCGCGTTTTAACATGTTACCTCGGTCTTCATCCAACATCTGAGGCTGCCAGGCAGACATGGATGCGAGCTCCCGGCTGCAGAAGGCTCTCCGCCGCCGCGCCAGTCGGGTCTGGGCCGCTTTAGCATTTTAGCCCCCCGTTAGCTCAAGGTGTCGTTCCTCCAAAAGGCATTTTAGCCCCCGTTAGCTCGGTGTCGTCCCTCCAAAAAGGCTGCCCAGCTGTTTATCCACGTTTTAGCATGTTACCTCGGTGTCCATCAAACATCTGAGGCTGCCAGGCAGACATGGATGTGAGCTCCCGGCCCCAGAAGGCGTCTCGGACCGCCGCCCGTCGGGTCCATTACTATGTTAGCTCGTGGTTCCTCCACTACGTCTTGCTGTCTGCTGCTTCACGCGTTCCACAGCGTCTTTGTCCTTGGTCTATCTGTCCCTACGCAAAACCACCTTTCAGATGCAGCGCATGTGTCCGTGCGGAGCAACCTCTGAACCAACATGGTTTGGCTGTCGAAGCAAAAGCTAACAGAAGCTAAAAACATTGCGGCCGGAAACTACCGAAAACTGCGTAATTCTGCTTAAAAATAATTTAAAAAAAATAATTTTAATAATAATACTTTGTTTATAAAGCCATTTAAAACAACCACAGCTGCAACAAAGTGCGGTACACATGAAATAAAGAACATTTAGACAAAAAAAAACCAACAAACAAAAAAAATTTCATATTTTTATTAATCATGATAAGTTTG